>JABUQX010010093.1:0-64785 GCA_015478945.1 Trachelipus rathkii | reverse complement strand
TTAGTGATCTGTTCCATTATCCCTGGGACCTGTTCTACTGAAAAATCAGTAATCAGTGCAAGAACTGTAACGTGAAGGCTTCCATTGGAGATTTTTGTCTTTTTCCAGGCAATGGGAGTTAGAGCCCATATTAAAAGAAAATCTACATCAGCCGTCATATGTTTTTTGACGCGGTCAAGACACTCAGTGATGGTACGTCCGGACCCAAAGTCAACTTTTACACGGATATCAAATTCTTCTCTAAATGAGTTCTTCTCGCGGCGGAGTTGATCCAGCTCGCTCGTGCCAATGGCTAGAAGAGTCTTCATAACTGTAAGGAAGAGAAGAATTTGCACTTTCTATTACTGCATCCGTGTATTATGTTTTTAAACAAAAAGGAACTTGTCCCATATAATATATACATTTATTTTATCTTTTTAGATATATTTTCAATATTTTATTTTTTTCTTTATTAATTTCTTTATATACATATTTAATTCAGATAAGCAATAAATTGAGTATTGACAAAATAATACAACGATTCTAGTTAGAATATTTCAAAGTACTGACAGTTTTAAATTTTAACCTATTTTAAAGAGAGCAGTTTTTTTTTTTCCCGAATGATTTAAATAAAATTTAAAAATAATGAATTAATTATAAAAAATTGTAAGTTTTTATAATTTGTAGCTGAAGTCCCCATTCTTCTCATTTTTTGACTTGCAAATAACTCAATCACCAGATTGTCCAAAGACGAATTGTGAACATATTCTCTTTCAAGTTGCAAGGGCAGCAAGGCATTCAGTCTAGGCTTGCCCCATTGCCTATTCCGAATAAAAACGATTTAATTTACTTTTAATTTCTACAAAAGCACTTTCAAGCTTCAACAGAGATGCCATTAGTATTAAATATTATAGATTTTAAGCAACCTTTTAATATTTCGTCAAAATGCTATCACATTCCATTTTCCATAATTCACGTAGATAAGGGCTAAGATCCCAATTTTGGCTCGGGCTGAGTCCCCCATTTTCAACCCCCCCCACTGAAAAATGGACCCCAAAAATTCGGAAGATTTTCAGGCCAATTTTTGACCCCTATAACACCAAACGTGTAGCTTATTTGCCCTCTTAAAACCGTTGTTTGGGTGTTTTTCCTGTGACTAATTCTTTCAGAATTTTCAATTTTTCAAAATCAATGTTTTGACATTTTTCGTAATCAACTTTCAGAATTATTTTCGAAATGACTTAACTTGAAATATGCATAGATGGGTCCATTACAAAAAATAGCTACATAGAACTTTTTCGATTTTTTTTGAGTTTCGTGGTCAGCGGCATCCCAATTCCCAAACCATTCGTTGGATTTGAAAAGTGAAAATTTATATATATTTTTTTTTTCTAGCTCAATGCGATCAATATCAAATTTTCAGGTCATATGGTAGTCCGAAGAGATGACATTTTTACTTTAGATAATTCGTTGTATATGCATAGGTTTGATTTGTTTCTTAAAAAAAAATTTAAAAAAAAAAAAAAAACTTTTGAACTTTTTTATTATAAAATTTTCATTTTGAGTATACAAAAAATTATCTACGTAAAAAAGATGCATCCCTGCCCGATGTGCAGCCCTGAAAATGTTGATGGTTATCGGCAACATGAGTAGAAAAAATAATAATATCAATTTTTCACTTCCAACATCAAAAAAATGTGGTTCGTAATACTAGACCCCCCCAATGCCTGAGCACCAAAACTCCAAAAAATTCGAAAATGTTCTTGTAATTATTGTATGTAATGGACCCATCTATGTTTAATATAAGTTGAAGTCATTTCGAAAAAAATTCTGGGAAGTTGATACGAACAAATGTCAAAACATGGATTTTGAAAAATGTTGAAGCAATTCTGAAAAGGCAATGACTACCAGTCACCCAGAAAACCAACCCAAAACAGCGTTCTAGAGGGCAAAAAAGTGCTACAGTTTGGTTTGTATTAGGTCCCCAATCCCCGCGCTGGACAAATTCCCGAATATTATGTCCCCCCATTTTAGGCGGAGTGAAAGGGGCTCCAGCCCCCCGAGCCAAATAAATTGGAACCTATCTCTATATAAAAGAAGCCAAAGCTCCCCAATTTAAAAAATCTTCTCTAGAAGTATATAACTTCCATATTCAGATTGTGTCAAATGGGTTAAAAAAGGATAAACAGGTACGGTCTTTTAAAATGCAACTGTGGAAAATGAGTTCTATAAAAATTTAAAGTTTCACCGGCGAACAATGGAGCTGATACTAGATGATCACTAAAAAAAAACTCTCCTTAGACCAAGATATTATTAGGTCACACACTTCATGCTCAGCAGCTTTTTTAAATTCGTAGTAATTGGAAGCATTTAATGATCTCTTCACCTCACAAACATCATACGTTCCCTCAATTACTTTCATTATGATGGTCATACTGTTTTCAATCTTTCTATTCTAATTTAGTTCACTCACCAGCTCTCTTCATAAGAATTATGTCTGCATGTCTTGATTGAATTTTATTATTTAAAAAAAACTATCTACGTGTGGCATTATATGGCGATAAAAAGTGAGCCAAAATACAAAAGCAGGCTTAGAACTATTCCCTTTGAAAAAGTCTCTTGCTTGAGCTCTGTGTGCCTCGTTTTTGCTTTTCATTTCGACACATTTTCAAAGCCACTCTAAGCAATGCTCTCTATTTTCAAAAACCATGTTGACAGTTCGTGATGTTAAAATTCCATCTTGCTTTACATAGTTTTTGGAAAATTGTTTCCCCAAATAATTTCTCATCTAATACAGAGCATCTCTGAGGAGATTTTGAAAAAAAGGTTGGAATTAATGATATATTTCTAACAAATCTTCAACTTCCTGGAAACTATATATATATTAGATAAGATGATAATATATATATACATATATATAGTAATATATATTATATATATATATATATATAATATATATACTATAATATATATATAAGTATATATATATATAAATTATATATAATATAGTAATAATATATATATATATGCTATGATAATAAAATAATAATATTATATATATATATATATATATATAGTAACTATATACATATATATATATATATATATATATATAAACAAAGAAAAAAATAAGAAATAATGAATAATAATGATATAAACTTAATAATAATAATAATAATAATAATAATATAATAATAATAAAATAATAATGTTCGACAACTTACAAGGCGATTAGCTACATCGCCGCCAAACTAGGTATATTGTTACAATCTCTTTCCTGTATTGCGTGCCAGACGTATGAGTCTTACAATTACTATAGGTGCAAGACTGGATTCAAATTGAATTCATGATTCTGAATCTATGATCAATTCAGCCTATGAAAAAACTACATACAACTGATACAAGTATGTTTAATTAAATTTCTTATTATTAGACTAATATCGTACGCCCTCCCTGTCTTGATTACAAGTTTCAATTTTAGAAATTTTGCATTCAACTTATATATCATAAATTGAAATTATAGTTTTTAATTGTCTATAATCAGAATTTATGCTTAATGAAGGAGGAGCGGTCGCTCCATCGCTCCTATACACGAGTTCGCCCCTGTATATACTTAAATATATATATATATAATAGTATAGTATATAATAATATATTATATATATATATATATATACTATATATATATATAAATATATATACTATATATATATATATTAAATTAATTATATTATGGTGTCGTATTTTGTAAATGGGGGTTAGGTAGAATGTAGAATTCGATGAATTCCATAAATATATTGGCTTTGGTAGGGAGAAGGCGGGGAACCCATGATAAAAAAACTATCCGCGACATTACAAAAACAACAAGATACATGACTCATATAGTCCCAATTCATGGTCTCCTCAAAAACTCACAAGCCAAAGACATCTCCTCGAGACGCGATTCATGATCAAAAACAAATTTGATACCATATGAGTTATTCAAAAAACGTCTACCCCCCCTTATTAGGTCATATTTCCCCGCACTCACATCCACAAATACCACCTTATTTTATAACAAAAAAAAACAATCACTAACCCTACCACTCACAAATCTTCTAAGTTTGACGTCGGCATTCCTTTTACAACCTGTCCCGTCCCATACCTTAATTTATAGAAAATTACTTATACTACTCACAATATCTCACTAACCCCCCCGTTCCCCCCATAAAACAACTCATACAGCTAACTCTCAATCAGAATTTCTTACTTTAATAATAATTCTATAAAAAACTCAAGTTTATAAATGGGTTCCCTTTCCTCTACCATAGCCCAATAAGTTTATGAAATTAATCAACACTATCACATTCTACCTAACCCCCCGATTACCAAAATACCACTTGGCACGCTAGACGTAGATGATATGTTCATAGCCATTCCCTCACACCAAGATTTCAATAATATAGTAAACTTATAAATAAGCATGACATCCCTCCATAAAATTCCCACACATGAACTCCCTAAACCACAATTCTTTACCATTGCTAGACACACTTTTAACCTGGAATAATTCACAAATTACTTATGCTATTTATAGAAAACCTTCCTCCCACCCCTCTCATATATTTCACTGGTATCTTCCCATTCACAATATAAAAGAAACTAACTCTCACATTCCCTTTACTCTTAGAGCTTGAAATCTGTTCCACCCAACATTAAACACACTACAAACAAAAATACGTCCTCTCCACCTTACACAATTAAAGATAATCCTCCCCGTATATTATTAATTCATCCTTTCCAAAACGCGTGCAAAAACGACCAAATCTCTTTCAATTTCTCAACAAAAACACACAAATCTACTTTCCTTCCCCTTCCCTGTCCACGTTAGACCGTGAAGATCCAAATAAAACATTACGCATATTTCCTTTACTCAAAACTCACACTTTTTTCTAAAAAATACCTCAGACTCCTGGTTTCAAAAAATCCAAAACCCTTGTTCTATATTAAAGTACCTTGCCGTGATTGCCCCCTGATTTACATAGGGGAGACCAATATTATCACCAGAAGAACGTATCAACATAATTATGAATTACCACTGACCACCAACTCTGCCCTTACTAATCATCGTACTCTCACACACCATAGCATTAATACCCAAAATATCTCTATATTAAAACATATAATCATATACCAAAAAAGGAAAATAATAGAATCCATCTACATCGCATAATACGCCTAATTTTTAAACAGAACTGCAGGAGATATCAGGTTGACCAAATTCAAGATCCATTCATACTTCGTCAAGACCCTTTTAAACAGTTAAAAAATAAACAAATAACCAACCATAGCCACTTCACTTATTGCCTATCCCTTTGAGTGATGGCTCTTTTGAACATTTATTTTCCGGGAACATAGGCGTGACCCCGAATCCCCTATTTTTAGCTGTTATAAAGTCTTTCCTCCCCGCCCTTCGTATGTTTTATTAATTTAGTTACATATATATATTATATATTAATATTATATATATAGTACCTATCATATACCTACACTGAATATAGTATAAATACAAACTATATATATATATATATATATATATATATAGTAATATATATATATAATAAATATTCCCTGTATGTTTTTGTGTGTTTTGAAAGTGTTGGTGCGTTCTGTACCAAGTTTTAATTTAAATAGTGTATTTATTAAAATAAAAATTACATCTAACCTTCCCCCCCCTCACCCCAAGACTGCAATTTTGAACTTGTTATTAATGAATGAACAAATGTTAAAATGCCATCATCGCCTAACGTCGTATAACATCATAATAAACACCAAGGATAAAAAACATCACTAATATGATATATATATTATATATATATAAATACTAATACTAATATAATAATATATATATATATATATATATATATAGATATTATATATATATATAATATAATATTATATATATATATAAATATATAATATATAATATATATATAAATATATATAGAATCGCGGATCCATTCCATTATATATATATATATCGTTCGAGGCTAGCTTTAAGCATGCCAACTCCAATTAAAAACTTTTTAATAGTAGCGTCGGTCGCAATGCTACTCCTGAGTCAAAAAAAATTAGCTTCCTTATTCTCTAAGGCTAGGCAACTTTGAATGTGCCTGACAAGCAGTAAAAAGGTATTTTTTTGTTTAAATAATCCCCATTTAAATTGCATTAGGCAAAAATATAATTAATATATTAATAACAATTATAATAAATTAACTAACTTTAAAATTTATGCTAACTTGATCATTCTCTTTACCGACAGTTAATTTATTCATAAATTTCATTTAAAATCATTGACTCAACCAGATTCTGAGAAAACGCACAAGTACATCTTCCTCGGCTACTTTGTAGCTTGTCTCTGCAGACAGTAGCTCCATTTTTCATGTTATTAATGGGAATGATTTTTGTGCGTGGAGTTCTATTAGATAATAATACGCTTTTCATATTATTTCATCTTAGTAGATTTATTACTGATTTTGTCGCTATTTTAATAAAAATGAAGCTGAGTTAGTTTATCTACAACCACACCGCGGACATTAAGAACCTCTCCCTACTCTCGCACCTTTTACATCCTCACTCTAAAAATATTATCCCTCCAATCACCATCAAATCGCTCCTCACTATATTCGACCTTCGCTACGCGCTATCTGAACATTCACACACCTGGCCTCTACAATCCACTATGTGCCCCATAGCTACCAGCCTCGACGATATCAATATTGAAAACCCATATACATTCTCTCTGGGGCACACATCACCTTATCCTACGTCAACCCACACGCACCTCACTACCCCTACACTATCCTGACACCTACTCATACCATAACTCACCACTATCACCCACCTAACACTAATACAGTACCCTTACATACTATATATATAACTACTACCTTTTAACATGCTGTACTCTACCCTAACTATACTACCCCTATTATATATATATATTGATGTCCTACTCAGAAGAATTCTTGACCATGAGCCCCACCTATAATCATATATATATATAATATATATATATATACTATATATATATATTAATATAATATATATATTATATATATATATATATATATAATATATATTATATATATATATAATATAATATATATACTATATAATAATATACTAATATATATAATATATATATATAGTTTCTTTCATTAATTTTTTTTCATTCCACTTAATAGATGTGAACTTAGAAACGCTTCTTAAGTGCAATGAAGGCCTACTACAGACTGTTTCATTGAATGTATAGGATGTGGAGAAAAGATGTGAGAGCGTGGAAGCCTTAAAAGACATTCTCTAATCAATTTTCACAAAGCTCGGATCAGGTCAGTAGTCTCTTTCTTTTATTTATTTATTTATTTATTTTATTTTTTTTAATATTCTAAAATTTTAAAAAATCAGATTTAAAAAAAATAAATATATATATATTTATATTTTTATTATTATTTTAATTATTTATTGTATTTATTGATTTCTGTACAATTAATGATTTATATAGTGTTACGATCTATTAACATTAATGCTCAAAGTTTTTGACCGAAAGTATTTATGTTAAGCACTCGATAAACAACAATTTAATTTTTAAACAAAGGCATTTTTGCACTCTGTCTCAAAAAACATAGTTTTGATGATTTTCAATTATATATATATATATATATATATATATATATATAATATATATATATATATATATATATATAATATATAAATATAATATATAAGTATTATATATATATATATATATATATATATATAATTAATATAATATAATATATATATATATACTAATATATATATATGTATTTAGGTTTCTATGCACTATTACTCTTTTGCGTTCATATTCCTTACACACTCATCCTCCAGGCAAAATATTACTGACCACCATTTATTCCACATTCATACCACATACTAAAGTACACACCCCTCTTCTTGACAACACCTTACAGACATCCCTATGTGTGGGGGAAAAATTGCCCACATCGTATATTCCTGCATGTTCGTAGAAGCGACTAAGGACCGGTGGGTATTGGGTTGCTGCCACTTACCACCTATTCTCTTGCTAGGAATGCTGATGCACACCTCGGAGAGATGGCAGTGATCGCCGTAAACGGCCTCTATCTTTTCGCCAAAATTGTATGAATCGTATGGGTACATGGAATGTCAGAGAATAAAATGTTGAGAGAAGAGGAGAGAGGTGATGATGATTTAGAAAGGCAAATTTTGAATTTGCCCGCTGTAACTGAAACAAGATGAAATGAAACGGTGAAAATGAGTGGTGTGTGTGTGTTGGTGTGGAAATGTGTGTTGCTGTGGGGGGAAAGGAATAGAAGGCGGAGAGAAAAGAGTTGCCAATTTTGATGAGTGACTTGTGGTACGATCTATGGTAGACTTTGTGAGTGTGAGTCCTAGAATTCTTATGGTTAAATTTAAGTTTGAAAAGGTTAAGTGTTATGTGTGGTTGTAAAATATGGTATTCTGAGAAAAAGTTGCAAGCAGAGTACGATTTTTTGGAATATTCTGAATGATGTTTGGATGGGGTTGAGTTAGGGAGCTTCAGTTGGATAGTGTGGGGGACCGGAATGTGGATAGTTGATCAAAATAGGTGATCTTCGTGCCATCCAGGATGCCTGACAGTGCGGGATAGGGCTTTGGAAAGAACTCTCGTCTCCCTATTACTCTAACTATTTCTCTCGCCCGAAATCGATGCAGGATATTATTCGACTGGCCAAGCGTTCTTACACTAAAAGGAAGTGTGCTGCCCTTCTTGATTCTCTTTCTGATAAAAATTTCTGGCCTCTTGCCAAGAACATCTCTAAAAACTTCTGTAAATCTGCCGTTTGTAATGTATCACAACAAACCTTACGTATGAATAAACTACTAACACTGACAAAATTCAGAGTGCAATATCGATAAAGTACCTAACATTCATTCAGAGTGCAATATCGATTCCGGCTCCCCTCCTCCTGCTCCATCCCCTTTAAGGTGTCCAATGTCTCTACCTGTCATTACTCATGATCGGGGACATGAGATACTGAGATCTATGAACGTCCGGAAGGCCAGGGGCCCCCAGATGGCATTCCTCGTGTTTTGAGGGAGTGTGCTCTGAGCTGGCGCCTGTCCTCGTTCAACTGCATTCCTCCCTATGCCTTAATACTAATACTTTTCCTCCATGCTGGAAGCGCGCTTTTATCAGAATCCCAAAAAAGGTACGCCGCTCTATCCTTCTAACTATCGCCTATTGCCTTAACTGTATTCTATCTAAAGTCTTTGAAACTCTACTTCTCATTACCTCGATCATATAGAATCTCATCCCTCTTTTCCAGTCGTCAGTATGGCCTTTCGACGTTCGAGATCAACTGGGGATATCCTTTCCTATCTCACTGATCTATGGTCTTCTGCCCTTAAGGATCAGGGAGTCTTGTGTGGTACCTTGACATATCTAAAGCTTTTACAGGGTATGGCATGCGTCGCTTCTCTCTAAAATTCCCTTCCTTTGGGATTTCCTCCTTCGCTTTAGCTTATCTTGTCTAGTTGTTCTTTCCAGATCGTTCCATTCAAGCATCTTGTTGATGAGCAACCTTTTCCTCATTTCTATAATTGTGGGTGTCCTCAGGGTTTCTGTTTATCTCCCAACTTTATTTCCCGTACTTTTCATCAACGATCTTCTTAGCTGCCCTTCTAACTCTGTTCACTCTAAAACCCGAAGACTCAACTCTTCATTCTTCCACTCATTTTAATTGTGCTCCCTCGTTGTATCTAGAGTTGCCTCTCGTCTACAGCTTTCTAATTCAATTTAATTCTTGCCAATTTGGTCGGAATTTCTCAGTGGGGTAACCGTAATCTTGTGAAGTTCAACTCTTTGAAACTCAACTTCTTCATATCTCCCTCTCTGAAATACCTCCCAACTTTCCCATCCCTTTGATGGCTCTAATGTCCTACCCGTAAACAACAAAACATTCTAGGACTAAACATAAATTGTGAATTGTCTTGGGACCTCACATCACATCGGTGCTTAAAATGGCCTCAAAAAAAAGCTGGGAATTCTCGTTCAGAATTGCGATAAATTTTTTTTCTTCTGCTCAGATACTCCAGTTATATAAAGGTCTTATGCGCCTTTGCGTGGAGTATACAGTTCTCATGTTGCGGGTGGATCCGTTCCCACCCCCTTTTGGATAGAGTTAAGCTAAGGCTAAAGAGGCTTATAAACTTTCCATACTCTCGAATTCCCTTGACCCTCTTTCTCTGCGTTCGTGACGTAGCGTTCCGGTATCTTTTTCTATGAGGTATTACAAACGGCAGGTGCTCGCGTTGATTGACCTCTCGCATTACTCCACCACTGCGTCGCCTCGTAAAACACAAGAGGTGCCTGGTTCTCTCATGAAAATTGTGGTATTGGATATTCAAGGATCACGTTGTGTACCTCTCCTTCCCAGCCACATCTGTTTTATGGAACTCCTTGCCTTTTTTATGTTTCCCCGCAATATTTAATCTTCTTCTATTTAAGTCCCGCCTGCGCCCACCTGAGGGAAATGCGTTAGGCAAGGGTCAGGGTGGTTTACTTTCCATATTTATTATAATCTTGAGTATTATTCTTATGTAATTTTTTTTATTTATTTATTTATTTATTGGTTTATTTATTTTTTTTTTTTTCCCCCTTTTTTTTTTTTCGATCAAATGGCGTGAGTTGTTGTATATTGTTTAATGAAAAATATATCTATTATATATAGTTTATATTTAGTATATATATCTATATATATGATAAATAATATAATATAGATATATACAAAAAAAATATACTACTATAATACTATATATATACTATATACTTACTACTATATATATATACGTTATATATATATAGATAATCTATATATATAATTAGTATAGTATATATATATATATAATATCATCACATATACTATATATTATACAAAAAATTCTTTCATACTATTAATATTAAGTATTAACAATGTTCTTTTTAAGTCTGCAATTTTAATTAATTTTTAATTTATGAAAAATTTTTAATGATAAATGTGTACTATTAATTTTAATATATTTAAAAATTTTGGAAATTTTGAAGAATTCCTCCCTTTCAAATAGAACTTTGGAACTAATTCCTGAAAATGTTTATTTACTCTAACATCTTAATAGCACTTTTCCAACTCAAAAAAAAAAATAAATAAATAAATAAATAAAAGTTATTACTTATTGATTGTTGTTTTCGTTTTTTGATGTTATCAATTTTAAAATTGATTTACTTAATGCTTTCATCGCATTTATTTACTACAATTAATTAATTAATTAATTAATTAATTTTTTTATATAAAAAAAAAACATTAAAACCATAAAAAAGTGTTTATTTTAGTTGGTTTAAAAAAAAAACTTGTTGGTTTAAACCGAAGAACCCTAGAACCCTGTATAAATATTAAACCCCCATGTTTAACACTTTTAACTTAAGGGAATTTTTTTTATTAAATATAGGATAATTAGAAGTATTTCATGTTATATAATTTTTTATGTTCGAGTCATGTTTAATTAGTGAAATTTACTTTTATAATTGAGTGTATTTGAAGGCGGAAGATGACACTTGGTTTGATCATTCATTGATGTATTTGAGTCTAAAAATCTATAATGTGGTGTTTTGAAAATTAGGTGATTGTGATAATAACTTAATCTTGCAAAGAATTTCGATATTTCTTTTTTTTTATTTTAATTGCAATTTGGAAATTATCTTATCTTTATTATCCTCAAATATATAGCATCAAATCGTTTAATAAATTCATGAAGTATTTATAATTTGTATATTTTTAAGCTCACTGTGTAAATCTTTGAGTCTTTTTTTTTCCAGCTGTTGGAAGTGCCACCACTGCGTTTCCAGCAGGAGACAAATGGAACATTTTAGTGAGACTCTTTCCTCTTGGTCAGAATTTATTTGGCATGAATCGCAATTACAGTTACTGACTCTCGAAGACGCTGAGCTACTTGTCTACATGGGCTATACTTCTTTCGTTCTTGGATACAGTTAGTATTATTATTATTATTATTATTATTATTATTATTATTATTATTATTATTATTATTAAAGTATTCCAGGGATTTATTATTTTGAAAATATTAGGATAATGGAGGAAACCATGGCATAACTAAGAATAGGTAATACACACTTGAAACATGTTTACTACATGTTGAGGTCTTAGACCTTTCAATTTTTCCCATTCTTCGTTCAGTTCACCATATCTTGGTTGAATGTACCGCCTTAACACCCTTTTAGAGACAAGTTCTTCGCTGCTTTACAAAACATCCATACGAAAATCATCTTTCACATATTTTGCCACAATCTCCAGTTTTTAGATCAAATCTTATTTTTGCCTCACTATGGGAATTGGATAAGCTATACAACTTATAACATACCCGAGCTGCATATTAGTCACATTAAACGCAGTTGATGTCTTTGGTGATGTCAGTTACGTTAAACTTAGATGATGTCCTTGGTGGTGGACCTCTACCCCCAAGTATCGCCGCTTCCCAGTGTGCAGTGACATTAAAAAACGTCATTGCTGAATGAAATACTGGGGAAAATTGGGTCTTCTTTATCTTAATATGTCATTTTAAATCTGGCTAGAAGTAGCTGTCATGAAAGGGGAAAGACCAAGACAAAGGTATCTTATTTATCACGAGAAATTTTATGGAAAAGAGAATTTCTTGTTTCATTTATATTTTTGAGTGCAGATACTCATCTTGATAAAAAAAATAATTTGCGTAGTTTCCTGATATTTTAATTTTTTCTGTCCCAATCGTTTTCAGGTGAAAGGATAGCCAAAAAAGCAATAGAACGTTTGGAGAATCTTGAATGCCATGATGAAGCTAAGAATTTACTCGAATTGATGAGGCAGAAGGGCAATTATATGCGAGATTTCCTCATTTATTTGTTGCATCGGAGGAAGAAAAAGTAAGCTTTTATTGTTTTATCAATCTTACGTGTTTGGAAGATAAGATTTGTATTGTGAAAATTTAGCTATGGGAAACTATCAATTGCAATCTCGAGCAAACAGGGAAATCAAATATGTAGTTATTTATTTATTTATATCTGTTGTGTTTTTGGTTTTTCTACCATCGTTTAAACGCCTCTTGGAAGCAAAATCAATCAAAACTTTAAATGGAATATATTAAAATTTCTTCTTCTTCTTCATCTACCTTTTTCTCCCCAAGACTGGGGGTAAGGTGCGTAACATGCATCGGAAAAGAAAAGCAGTAGAAGAATATGACAAAAGTCGAAAAGAAAGCCCAGCCTTACCGCCCCCTCTGTACCATTAATTAGTAAGAACTCGTCGCAATCAAAAAATCCACCCTAGAGCTTCACGGAACCGCGACGGACCCTCACTATGACATCTCGTCAGTGTGGGTTTCATCCCTTGGCCCAGGTGGGCCACAACCATACCCCTCACAAAACCCCGCCATTCATTCCTATTATGCACCATTCATCTCGCCTCTGCCAAACTTACATTTCTCTCCTCCAGGCATTCCTTTACTGACTCAATCCACTTTTTCTTCAGTCTCCCAGCCGGTCGATTCCCAACACACTCACCACTATACGCTTAACCAACTGACTGTCATTCATCCTTTCCACATGACCAAACCATCTCAACATACTTTCATTTATTCTCATTTACCCCTTTCTTCACACCACACAACTCTCTAATACGTTCATTCCTCATTTTATCAATTCTTCTCACACCTAACACGCCCCTAAGATTGTTCATCTGAAAACATTGAACTTTAGATCTATACCTCTTATTCCAAACCATCTCAGCTTATTCATTTATTCTCTCATTTATCCCTTTCTTCACACCACACAGCTCTCTAATACGTTCATTTCTCATTTTATCATTTCTTCTCACACCTAACACGCCTTTAAGATTCCTCACTAAATTAACATCCAACACATACTTCAACATCTTCACCAACAACAAAATCAATCATACATCAATCTGAACACATTGTATTTTAGATCTATACCTCTCTCTCTCTTCCATTCTCCATCATTTAAACACCTTCCCCTGCCACCTCCACCTCTAATTCTTTCATAACCCCATCCATATACAAATTGAATAACCAAGGAGACATAACACAACACTGCCTCACTCCGCTATTAATACTAAACCAATCACTTTTGACACCATTTATTCTTACACACGCCTCACTATCGTCATACATACTTTTGATTCCATTCAGAAGCCTACCACCAACACAATATATCACTAACACCTGTCATAGAGCTTTCCTATTAACCCTATCATACGCCTGTTGCAAATCCATACAATCCACACATCCCTTCTTTCATTCTCATCTCGCTCATTCCCTTCAATTTCTCTATCCTCTACTATCTCTAAAACGTCTTCCCATCTCAATCGCTCTCCCGCCCATCTCATTTTTTCCTTCCTTCTCGCATTTATATATTCTGCCACCTGAGCTGGAATCGTTTCCAAAAACTTTTTCAATAACCTCTTATTCTCATTCACATCGTCATCCCCAAACTTCTTTCTTGCCAACGTTTGTAGCCTATGTGCATACATATCCAACCTTTCATTCTTACCCTGTCTAGCCTTGTCAAAATCATTCACCTTTCTATATTTCACACCTCCTTTCACTCTCCTAACCTGATCTAACATTCGCTGCTTCACCACTTCATACTTTGGCTCACCCACACTCACAATAGCCTTATAAAAATCCAACATACGATCCTCTAGAAATTCCCCCAACTCTTTCACCCAAAACGCCCTATTTTCATCAAACCTTTCCTTACAATACCCCTCGTAATCCCTAAAAAAAATTCCTCTACATCCTTAGTGCCATATACATTAAATTTATTTATTTTTGGTATATCCCGAATTAGCACACCTTTTCACATTCACACTAGACAGACGATTCACTCGATCTAGGGTCACCACCATCACTTTCACCATCATTCAAACTACTGTACAACGAATCAATACTCTTACTTTTCATTCTTCTTTCATGCCTTCTGTTTCTCGATGTTTTGTTTTTCTTCTCTTTTTTCTCTTTCGGTTTCAGTTTCTCATCCTCTTTCGGTTTCAGTTTCTCAACATCCTCATTCACAACACTCAATCCATTTTTTTCTTCCACTTCCGTCTCTTTTTTTTCTGATGTTCTTCCTTAGGAGTAGAGGTCCTTTTACTCTTTGTCCCTGCCCCTACCCCTCCATCAATCCTAGGATCCGACCCAAAAACTTCTTCTGCCTCATCTCCATCAACGGCTTCATCCATTCTTATAATTTTACCTTTTCCTCTTTTCCTTCTTCTGCAACACTCATATTTTCATATCCGATTCCAAACTTAATTTCTCATAAGTAGCCATTTTTCACACTGGCTTCCTTCACCTTCCCCTTTAGAGGGCCCCACGTTGGGCGCCAAAAAATATGTGGCAGTTATGGGAAATCACTACAACTAAAAAAAATTTGTCTGGCCCTCTAGCAAGGAAAGCGAAAGAACGAAGAAAAACACTCACACAGTTTGAAAATTTTAATAAGAAAACTATATAAATACAAGTGAAAAACAAATCGTCAGTCCTTTCTTTATTTTTGTCAGTCGTCAACAGTCAGTCAAGTCAAAAATATAGGAAAATAATTATAAAAAAATCAAACCAATCTGAAGTAAAAAAATATAAAGCTAATACAATTTTACAAATACAAACAAATAAAGAACAGGAACGGCTTTTTCTATTACCATACAATAACAGACATAAAATAACAACCAATAGTAAATCAATGCATAAGCAAAAGTTATAATATAAATAATATAATATAAATAATAGATATACACATATAAAGTCCAATATAAGTAATAAAAATACAACACAAAAAATATATTTACAAAAAATTTCAATTTCCCTTTATTAAAAGGAATAAAGTTATCAATAAAATAATATTTACAACTTTCGCCTTTTGTGAGGGGTTTTCCTTGTTTGAAGGGGTTTCCTCAATTAAATGGGGGTTTGTGTTCTTTTAGGGGAAGGCTCTCTCAATTCATGGGGGGTTCATGGGAAGGGTTTTCTCAGTTCATGGGGAGGGTTTCCTCAGTTTAGGGAAGGGTCTTTCGGGGGTTTCAGAAGTTCTTAATTGAGTGGGATTCTTTCGGGTATTTCAGGGGTTCTCAATTCAGTGGGGCTCTTTCAGGGTTTTCAAGAGGGCAACAGAGCTTGATCCACCGTCTTCAGTCTCCACTCGGGGAAACAATAGATTTTCCTAGCTTCCCTCAGCCTCTTCTCGGGAAAAAAATCCAGGTAGGGAGTAGGTGAAAACCGATTGATCCCACCCTTCAGCAAACGACGGAGGGAAAGAAGAAGCACTCCTCCCTTCTCAACTCAGCGAAGCCAAACCAAAAAAACGACGGAATTTCGTCCAGTTTTTTTTCCTTCTCAGCAATACAAACTGGAAGAAGAAATAAAAAACACCACCCATAAACATTCATTTTTTTTCAATAATATTTATAATAATAATAATAATAAATAATAATAATAATAATAAGCATCTGCAAATATAATAATAATAATGTAATAAAAATTTTTTATGTTAATTAATGACAACAATAAGAATAATAATAGTAATAATAATTGTAATAATATTAATATTAATATTAATAGAAAGTTAATTAATATTAATAGAAAGAGTTCTTATAATTAAACCAATAATAATATTAATAATTATTATAATAATAATTGATACGTTAAGCAAAAAGCAGCAATAATAATAATAATAATAATAATAATAATAATGTTAAATTCGTGGTAACTTACCTCTCAGATGAAGTAGTATCTCTTTGTAATCTGATGCTGATGTTCCTCTTATGATTGTTGTTGATGATGAATAGAATGATTATACGATGGGAAACAGTGTAACCCATTTTAAATATGATGATGATGATATATTCTTTTCTTTTAGATAATATTTTCCTATTTCTTCTGGTTATTCCTTCTGGTCTTGTTATTCCTTTTAGTCTGGTTATTTACCTTTGGTCTGGTTATTTCCTTTGGTCTGGTTATTTCCTTTGGTCTGGTTATTTCCTTTGGTCTGGTTATTTCCTTTGGTCTTGTTATTTCCTTTGGTTTGGTTATTTCCTTTGGTCTGGTTATTTCCTTTGGTGTCTGGTTATTTCCTTTGGTTGCGCAACCTATGTTCTTGTTTCTATCTATTATTTTTCTTATTTTCCAATGTCCTTTTCTCTTCCTTGTTGTTTTATAATGTCTTGTTGTTTCTCTTTAGTAAAATTATATAAACCCAAAAAAGAAAATAATACCTAAGGCGTTGTAATGGAAAGCCTGCGACTCTTACAGTTAATTTTACTTTGCTAAACCTTTTTATCCATTTATTTTCTACAATCCATTTGAAACAATAATTTATATATATTAGTTTCATTATTATATTTTAAATAATAAACTACCCCGCTACGCAACAGTACATATATTTGTTTTTCTAACTACTGGCATAAGAATTATAAAAATAATTATCAAAAATCAACTATTTTTTGTTTTTTCTTTTTTTTTTTTTGTGTTTATTTTCTATTTTTTCTTTTTTTCTTTTTACTCTTATATCTTGTTTTATTACTTTGCTATGAGTTTAGTATGTCTTCATATTACGTTTATTACGTTGTTAACATAGTTTCAGTATATGTTTCTTCTTTACACCCTGCTTTTGTTAAGGATGAAGTCGTGCGATCCAGTCCTGTGATTTTATGCCATTTGATTTCCTTTCTATTTCCCTTTTACCGATCGATTATTTCTGTAATTCATCTTCATGATTATGTATTATTATTGATTATAATTATTGTTAATATGAGTTACTATTGAATAATGAATAAATATTATCTATCCTTTATTATTATTATTATTATTATTATTATTATTATTATTATTATTATTATTATTATTATTATTATTATTAATTATTATTATTAATTATTATTTGATTGATTTTTATTATTATTATTTTTAATTACTATCCTTATTATTTTTTATTATTCTTATTATTATATTAATTATTATTTATTTTTATTACTGCCAGTATTATTAATTAATTATTACTATCCTTATTATTATTGATTATTAGTATTTATTATGTATTATTATATATTAATTAGATTACTATTTTATTATTATTATTATTATTTTCTATCGCTTATTATTATTATTATTGATTATTATTATTGATTAATTATTATTATGTATTATTATTATTATTATTGATATATTTTTTGTTTTGATGTCATTTAAAACTTATTTTTTAGTTGACTCAGCAGTTTGTTTTTTTTGAGCTTGTTTGAAGCAAACATCTGAAAAATCAGAAAAACACACAACTTTGACATTTAAGAGGAAAGAGGTAAGAGGAAAAGAGTGAGTTAGAAGTACCGGTAAAGGAATTCCAGAAAAGATAGAAAGAGGATTCTTAGAGATTTGTATGGAAAGGAGAATTTAGAAGGAGTAATTTTGGAGAACTGTGAGGATAATTGTCGAAAGAAACTTGATTGATTTAAGGAGGAGTATCAGTGGAGAATTGTACACAGATTTGAGAAGGAGATTAGAGAACTGTGAGGAAACTTGTAGAAACTTGTTGAAAGCGAAATAGAAAATTAAAGGACTAATAAAGATAGATTTTGGAGAATTAAGAAGGAGTAGAATTGGAGAACCGCATTGGATATTTTTAGTATTAAGAAAATATATTTTAGGTTTACGGTTTTTCTAGATTTAAGGTTTGGCTGATTTCAATGAACATTCGCGCGGATGTTCATTGATATCTGATATTACTTTAGGGCGGTGCGGTTTACGGTTGCGGTTCACCTTGTTGTGGTGCAGGTGTTGCGAGCGATTTCGGTACGTACGCGGTTGCGATTTACCTTGCAGTGAGTGTGTGATTGCTTCGTGTGTTTTGCGATTTCAATTTATTTCATTTCAAATTTATTTGTGATTTTATTTATTATTTTTGTTTTGTTTTGTTCTCTGTTTTTTTTCTTTCCAGGACCACGACCTATTGAGATTTGTTTGTGGCCTCAAAACCACGACAATATGCCATATCTATTCTTAGTCTTTTATTTAGTACTGCCGTAGTTGAGTGTAGTGCTCTTTCAAGGCTTTGACAATCTGTTCTCATCAATATTGGTAGGTTTTCTGCAGTTACTTCTTCCCATAAAGCTTTCAGATATATTCCAGCATCGGCAGCCTCACCGAACAACCCAATGCCTGCCCGCTTCTAGAGTGGATGCCTCGCCACTCTCCTTTGCCACCTTTGATTTTCCATATAAGGGTACTCGTCCTGTTGTTAAAATTCATGATACTATACTTATTATGTACCCAATTTGAGATTGTCCATTTCCCACGTTATTAAAAGAGGCATCTGAAAAGATTTCCATTTTTGTTCTACCCTTAAGGGTAGGAATGATTATCTGATTATATGATTATAATCTGATCTGATTATATGATTACTTTTTTCATATCTCTTGTTTTTGCCGTTTTACAAAATTTACTTCTTTCACTTACATTGTAAGATATTTCTGGTCTGGTTTGTTGAGCTATCCAGTTTAATTGTCCAACCATTGATCTGTATTCTGTTTGTTCTTCTTTATTTAATATCCTCTCTTCCTTAAATCTTTTTTTATCTGGTACTTTCATATTTCTTACATAGGAATTCTGCTCTAGGATAATTTCCTCATTTCGTTGATCCACATTCAAACCAATGTAACAAAATTTCCTTTCACTCTCTTTTCCTATTTCCAATTTCCTTTTTAGTTCTCGAATTATCTTTTCTTCAAACTCAGTATTTCCTCCATAGCAAATATCGTCTACATGTATGCACATGAGGCCGATGATTCGGCTGTTTTTCCTCTATACACTATAGTTGGTTCCAACTTGCTCTTTGTTTCGCCTCCCAAGTGATTTAAATGAGTCCATGATATTTCGTAACCATATTCTTGCTGCGTCCATTTAACCGTAGCCAGTTTTTCTTCAACCTTCCAGAGGGTAGTTTGTTTTTGCCTCCCTCTGGAGGTTTGTTAATACACATTTCTCTCTATGGGTTTACCTTGTAGATATATATATTTTATTTAATATCGTTTAATGTTTTCATATCCATCCATTTCAAGATTACAGGCAAGACACATTTTCTAATGAGTTGCGTTGCAACATGTTAGGTGATTCAGTCCGTTTAATCTCCTTGTTCGCGTACAAAAACCTCGAGCAGACTAAGTCGAGTGGCTTTGGTCAGTTAATTCTTCTTGCCGCTTGTTCTTGATATTTTCTCCTATAATGGGTTCCATTCTAGTTGTAAATTACTTTTTGATGTTCCTTTCAGGTACCTTCGCAGCCATCCGTAGGAAACGTATATCCTGTTCTATTTCGCAACTAATAAGTTCATACCATTTGTGCTCTATGTATTTTCTTCATTTTCAAATATCATTTGTAAAAATGTTTCCATCCATCATGTAACAAGTTTTAAAGGTTGGACATTTCTCAAAATCGCGTAGTCCATATTCTCATTTCCATGAATCTAAATCTATTATGTTGTCAGCTGATCTGACCAAATTTATGGCTAGTTGCTTGTTCGCAGCTCTACTTGTTTATTCTTTATTCTTAATTTTTCCTGTCGATTCTTTGTCCACTATCTCATAAGATTCCCCTAATCCTCGACCGTCGGTGTTCTTGTCTTCCTCCCTTGGTTCTATCTTTCTTCGTTCTCTCTCTTCATTGAGATTCAGGTTCTTGTTTCTGATTCACCGTTTCGCATTAGGTGTTCTTGAGCTCTTCCTTGGTATAACCACCCTTACTTCATCGAAATGTTTTGCCATAGGCATTCCAACTATTGGACTAGCGGGTGTTTTCTTATATTTTATGCATGTATCGCACTTGCCTACTATGTCTATTATTTTCCTTTCCAAGGTCTTCTTAAATCTTTGATACTCTTCATTCTTCTTATACGCATCATTACAAATTCCAATTAATTTTCCACTACTAGCATGTCCGAATTGTAAATGAAGTTTTTCTATTCTTTTTTCCAATTATTTCCTTGTTGGTCCACCATTTCCTGTCTATTCCAAGCCACATCTTGTGCGGTTCCAGTTTCTTTATCAATGCAATCTTCAGGTGTTTTTCATTCTTCCTTTTACATGGTATTATGTAGTCTGAAAAACGCTTCGTGCTATAACTATTCCTTCTCGAAGTTATTAACTGTTAGCCTATTTCTCTAAAGTTTCTTTCGCAAATAATCCAAGGGAGACGTTTCCTTCGTATATATTGGTAGGTTCTTATGACTTACTTTTGTTTCCCTTAATTTTGTAGGCTATAATCAATCATTCTTATCCCTTTACATTAATGTTTGTCTCCAAAATGAAACGCAAGTGTGGGTCTCTATAGCTTTTTGTGTTCAGTGTTTCTTTCAATTTGTTCTTGGTTGTTAATCTACTCAATAATGTCTTTGCATATAATACAGAAATTACCACACAGCGAAGGCCGTTTCTTGCACTTCCGGAGTCAATTTGCCCGTTATTTCCGTCTTCTAGTTTCCAATAAACTTTCTTGTTCTTCATCATTGTTCATTTTCCAGACACATCTTATTTCTTCTCTTTTATTGTCTTCATTTGTTTCTATTTGTTCTATTTTGTCTTTATTCTTCCAGTTCTTTGGACAATCTATTGCCCAATGTTCACTTGCCTTGCAAATATAACATGTTCTCTTATTCACTGGACATTTATTCGCCCAATGTGTTTCCAATCTACACTTAAAACATTTCGTAACGGTTCCGTATTTCTTGTTAACAGGATTCTTTATCTTTTTTTAACTTTTGCTCCTGAAAAATACGTGTGAGTACATTTTTAATATTTCCATAACTATATTCTTCCTTGCCGCAGGCTCCCAACGCTACATGAAAAATCATTTGAATTCAATTTTGCTTGTCCCAGAAGATGACTTCCTTCAGATTTCCTGTGACATTTTTACCACCTCGCTGCATGTTTCACATTCCACTGGATATTTTTCAGTATCTTAGTATAGTAATCTATTGCATTGTTCTCATCTTTTCTTCTTTTCACATATAGGAATAGTTTGTCATGGTTTTCTCCAATTTTATCCAATTGCCACTGTCTTTTTTTATAATACTTTCATCCAGTGGTTCTTTAATATCAATGCTACTTCCCCTCTTTATCTTTTTTAACTTTTTCTCTTTCTAAATCTATACAATATTTCGTGTGCTTTAACCTTTCATGCTAAGACGTATTTCAAAACCAAGGATTATTTTACTTTTTCCCCTCCACTAAGTCATCCAATCCTCCACTCCGTTCTCCGCAGTCTCTGTATTGCTTCTTCTTTTCAGCTGAAAAAGGAGGCAATCTTCTTTTACTGGATATCATGCGCATTTACTATTCGTTCCCCTAACAATGGCATTCAAGCGGGAGCGGCAAAAGCAGACAGTTGCGGCACTTGTTATAAATTCGTGGTAACTTACCTCTCTCAGGATGAAGTAGTATCTCTTTGTAATCTGATGCTGATGTTCCTCTTAGATGATTGTTGTTGATGATGAATATGAATGATTATACGATGGGAAACAGTGTAACCCATTTTAAATATGATGATGATGATATATTTCTTTTCTTTTAGATAATATTTTCCTATTTCTTCTGGTTATTCCTTCTGGTCTTGTTATTCCTTTTAGTCTGGTTATTTTACTTTGGTCTGGTTATTTCCTTTGGTCTGGTTATTTCCTTTGATCTGGTTATGTTCTTTGGTCTGGTTTTTCCTTGTCTGGTTATTTTCCGTTGGTCTTGTATTTCCTTTGGTCTGGTTATTTGAACTCTGGTCTTGTTAATTTCCTTTGGTTGCGCAACTCTATGTTCTTGGTATTATTTTCCAATGTCCTTTTCTCTTCCTAATTGTTTTCTCTATTCCTTGTATTCTTATAATTCTTGTTGTTTCTCTTTATAAAATTATATCAACCAAAAAAAGAAAATAATACTAAAGGCGTTGTAATGGAAAGCCTGCGACTCTTACAGTTAATTTTACTTTACTAAACTATTTATTCATTTATTTCTACAATTTCTAGAAAAACAATAATTTATATATATATAGATGTCATTAATTAATGTTAATAATAAACTACCCCGCTACGACAGTAACATTATATTTGTTTTCTAACTACTGGCATAGAATATAAAATAATTAAATAAAATAATAATAATAATAATAATAAGAAGAAAAATAATAATAATATATATTACCTTAAATGCAAGAAAAATCAATCTTAAGACTTAAATTGTCCACAACAGTCCAGTAACAGTTTGTCGTCCTCAGAAAAAACAGAATTACTTATTACAAAAAAAAATATATTCCTGCCGGAAGAAAAGATAAAATATTAGTAATACATTATTAAAAAATAGAAAACCATAATCATTCACTTTCAAACCAAAATTATGCCAGACGAGCGTGTGGACAGAAAAGTTAGAACCACAGGTAAGGAAGACTGAAGGAAAGGAGGTGAGGATAGGCATGTTTATGGGCCCTGTGCTGTCTGGCCACCCACCCTCACTTTCACTCACATTTTATTCCACAATAGTATCAACCTAACATTCTTTCTCTCTCTCCACCCCTCCCTCTCTCTATAAACAATAATAATAATAAGCAATATATATAATATGATACAAACAAAAAAAAGACTCTGTACATACCTGGACTCCCTTGAACGCGCGACTGACTGCCTGACTGACCTGTTTCCCTCTCATACACCTGGACTAATACTCAACAAAATACTTACAGTCAGCTCACCACAACATAACACATCCTTGCCTCGCTTCGCTATTATTATTAAACCAATCACTTTCAACTCCATTTATTCCTACACACGCTTCCCTATTCGTCATACATACTTTTGATTCCGTTCAAAAGCCTACCACTAACACTTGCCGTAGAGCTTTCCCATTAAACCTATCATACGCCTGTTGCAAATTCATAAAACTTAAATACAATTTCTTCTTCCCTCTCATTTTCTCAATCATTTGCTTCAATGTAAAATTTGATCCACACATCCTCTACCACAGCGATCTCCAAACTTTTTAGGTCGCGTACCCTTAAAACGAAAATAACTATAAGTTGTACCCCTATAATATAATATAATATAATATAAATATCTGCTCTTGTATCTAGATGAAATATAATAACTACTACCTTTTAAAGTGCTTTATCCCCTATTAAGAGAGTAACACGGGGGGGGGGGACCACAGGAAATCCGAAACTTTGAGGCCGGCTATCCCAAACCAGTATCCCACCAACATATTCGCAGAGAGTTTTTTAATTCGTTGCCCCCAGGTAGATAAAACTCCAAATTTTTTTGTTTATTTTCTTGCTACGCAGGAGGATCTTTGAACCAGCGTCCTCTCGTATGAGAGTCGGCGACTCAGCCTCTTATATTATATAATATAATATAAAGAATTATATAATATAATATAATATAATATAAGACAGCGACCAAAAGAGAGAATCTCGCGCTCACGTGATACACGATCATACACTCGCAAGTGATCGTGAGCCTACTTCATTGGCGTACCCCACTTTGGAGACCACTGCTCTACCACTTTTTAACGCAACTTGTTCATCACCAATCAGTCTCTCAGTCACTCTTTCGACCAAAATAATCCAGCATATATCTTCTGTACAACACTTAATACAATCTAATTCCCTATACACTCTTACAGTTCCCTTAACCCCCTTAGCCTTATAATAAAGGCACTTAATTACTGCTCTCGCCAGCCCAATCCTCGGAACTATACCAAAAACCTTCATTAACGCTTTTGTTTAACACAAATTCCAAATCCATTCAATCACCATCTCGCCTCCGTTCTTGATCATTTCGCCAGTAATTTCATCTATACCTGCAAATTTACGCATGTCTTGCAACTGTTCTGCACTCTACCTATTACCTCCCTCCCTACTATACCTGATCCCCAAGAATATCTATTCCTTCCTAGCACCAAACCCACACACATTTAATTATCACCGGCTCTTCATTACCTGCGCAAGTGTTTAGGCAGATTTTCGAAAGTGTTCCCTCCACACATCCATTTCATCTTATCGGAAAACCATCCCTATTACATTATCCCAAGCCGATGTCCAGCCTTTTTTCTCAGTTCTTAACTTTTCTCGCTTCCTTCCAAAAGAGCTTCTTATTCCCTTGTAAGTCCCCAGTCATTCTCCTTCTAAACTGTTCATTGAATAGCGGCAATCTTTTTCTCCTGACGTATGCATCGTTTGTTAGTATTCTTTTTTCCTCCTTAAATAATCAAAGAAACTTATTTAATTTCTTATTGAAACGACGAACTTATGAAATTTTAATCTTTTGCTTTAATTCTTTTTTAAACTTTTATTGTAGTTCTTTTTGCATCACCTTTTCATTCCAACACTCACTGTTAACATTCTTAACTCTCCGTACTTTAGCACATCCACATACTTCTTTTTGCATTACTAACGTAGGGCATCCTTCATTTTCTTCCAGATTTGGTTCAGTATTCTAGACTTGTTCACATTCAACTGATTTCTTTGCAAGCGCTCTTAAATACTTATCTTTTGTAGCTTTGGTTCACGTTAACTTCTCACTGGTTAATTTTTAGGCATACTGTCCTTCTTATCACCTTTCCCTGCGTCCATGTCCAAGCCCCCCAACTTACTTAAATTTTTACATAAAACAACCTAATGAATCTGAAATCTCATTTCTACCCCCTCAACTGGTTTAACATCGAACCATACTTCAACATCTCCTTCCCTTCAGATTCAACACACAAAATCAAATCATACTTTTCAGTTTGATACCATTCTACCTATTCAACTCTTATATACTTATGAATAGTATACTTATGAATACTCTTGTGTTTAAAGAAAGTATTACATATCTTTCACTTGACAGAAATCAATCACCTTCCTACCATTCTCATTTTCTCCCAACACTCCAAAGCCACTTGTTGATACCATCCCTATCCTTTTTTATCAACCTATTCACCATTTAGGTCAACACCAACACATATAAATCTGAAACTCTTACTCACCCCATCCAAAACAACATTCAGATTATCCTAGAAAATCGCGCACTCTTCAATATCACCGTCAGATGGACCATATTTCACAACCACACATACATGCCTTGACATTTTTAGGCTAAATTTAACCATTAGAATTCTAGTACTCACATAAACAAAATCTACCATAGCTCTGTACCACAGGCCACTTATCAGAATTGCAACTCCTTCTCTCCCCCTCTCATTCATTCCTACACCAGCACATATACATTTCACACCACACCACTCATTTTCATCATTTCCTTTTATCTTTGTTTCAATCACAGCGAGCAAATCAAATTTGTCCTTTCTAAATACATCCATCACCTCTCTCCTCATCCTCTCAACATTTATTCCTCTTGACATTCCATGTACCCATACGATTCATACATTTTCGTCGAAAGATAGAAGCTCACTTACGGCGATCGCGACCTTCTCCGAGGCATGCATTAGCATTCCTGGCAAAGGATAGTGGTAGTGGGCCAACCTAACTACCACCGTCTCATTAGTCGCCTTCTACGACACGCAGGACGTACGATGTGGGCAATTCTTTCTCCCTCACACAAATACCCGACCCCAAAATAATTACAACTTTCACAAACTACAAAAAGGCAAATTGGCAAAAATTCGCCTATAAATAGAAACTCGCCTTCCCCTACTAGAAATAAACAACTCCCTCTCCCAACATAAGGCCATAGACAAACTCACCAAAGTTATACAAAAAGCCTCCAATCTTTACATACCAATGGGCCATAGAAAACACTACAACCCCTCATTAACACCCGAAATCTCCAACCTGATAAAGCAAAGGAACATCATTAGACATCAAAAAATTTATACTGCAGATCTAACTGCTCAAATTAACTCTCTAAACACACAAATTTCCAACCTCATCTCCACCCATAAGGCAGAAAAATTCAAAAAATACCTCAACGACAACATGGGAAAGCCTGAAGAAAAAAGAACATTTCAGGTATTGAAACTTCTCCACAACTCCCAAAACAACCCCCACCCACGAACAAAGCATTAAGAGGACAAAATAACTCTCTTCCTTCCCCCAAACAACACTACAATATCCTTGCACAACACTACTCCAAAATCTCAAACAAACCCAATCACCCAAATAATAGAAAAATAATTCGCAACCTCCAAAAAACGAAATTAGAAATTAATTCCATCCCTCCTTTCACTACTACATTAGAAATTACCCCACTTATCAAAACCTTAAAAGACTCCCCCAGCCTCTGGCCAGACAACATGTCAAACCTTCACATTAAACACCTTGGACCAACCTCTATTTCATTCATCACAAATATTTTCAAAAAAGACTTGATCACCCAACTACATCCCCCCATTCTTTAAAAAAGCAATAATCATACCCAAATTAAAACCCAGAAAAGACCCCAACCTCCCCTCTTCATATCGACCCATATCCCTCCTCTCCTCCATGTGCAAAATAATGGAGAAGATCATTCTCACCAAAATCCTGCTACACTTTCATTCCCCAACCTACCAACATGGCTTCAAAAAACCACACTCCTCTATAGCAGTGGTTCTCAAACTTTTCCACAACAACGCCCCCTTCGAGATTATAGACTTAATCCATGGCCCCCCCTTCAGAATTTTAGATTTTAAAAAGTGGTTATATATATTGTGGCAGGAACTTAACAGAAACACAGCCGAAAATGTCGAATGTATAATTAAGACAACCATAAATTACATAAGATAATGATAACAGGTGTGAAGCTACTTATCTAATACACCTATACGCCCCCCTGATCAATTCCAACTTGATCACCTCTCTTTCGCACGTCCAAAATGTGCCTCAGCATACCATCCACCTCTACCTTATGCCTTGAGAGAACCTTCGTTATCGTTCCCTTTTTCTATTTAGACGTACATCTAGCAAATTGTGGCTTCACCCAAATTTATATTCTCTCCATCCTCGAGAATATTCGACACATCCTCCTATTTCGGAAATCTCCAACTATAACTAAATATATTAACAGATGGACTCGATCCCCCTTCCTTTTCCCTTGGAAGAAAATTGTACCAAAACACTGCCTCTTAATTCCAATACCGCAATCCTTTTTACTGTTCTATGGTTTCTTTCCACGATACCGTTTCCACTCGCCCTATAGGCTGCTCTATATTCAATCCTCACCATATTTTCCACATGTTTCTCTCCCATGACCTAAAAGATGTACCGTTGTCTGTCAGCACCTCAACTGGAATCCCTTATTATAGTATTACGCATTCCATTTTTTTTAGAGATTTCCCTACTTTCCTCATTTGATAGCTCCTTCCAAATCGCGAACCTACTCGGTCCACAATCAACCACGGATAAGAACTGCTTTCCAAAATGAGTCACATCAACTGCCAGCCTTTTTCCGTTTACATCAACGTCTAAATTCCCTTTCTTGAATCTTTCCACCACTGGATCAATCGATTTACATTGCTCACAATTTTTAACACACGTCTCCACTTCATCCCTTTCCGTGCTTTCGTCAAACAACCTTGCCAAATAAAGAGTTTTGCCAACCCCGCAATGAAATTTATCATAAATTTTTTGGATTTTTATAGCCGATAATCCGCATGTCTCCTCAATTTTTAAAATGTCACTCAACCATTTTTTTCTTACTCTTGTCAGCCCATCAGCTTTATTAAATTTCGATTTCACCAAGGACACCTCCAAAACTATTCCAAATTCGTCAGTTATATCTCTTATAATTCCCAGTCTTCTCTTCACAATCATCTCCGAAATTCCCCTTGACTTTATTCTACTCTCCAATCCAATAGTATTCCTCAACCAACTCCATACCGATCTTGAATCCGTCACAACTAAGACCCTTTTCAAATACTATTTCAAACACAAATTGAGTCCCTTCACTACAGCCTCCAACTCTGCTACATTTATATGTCCATTTATATGTCCATGTAAGGAGATTACTCAAATACCGGAGAATTTATTTGTCTTTCTTTCTTTCTTTATCTTCCTTATATTTTCCCAAGAACGGGAGTAAGGTGCGCGACGGGCATCGGAAAAGAAAAGCAGTAGAAGAACATGACACAAGTCGAAAAGAAAGCCCAGATTTACCGCCCCCTCAGTACCATTAATTAGTGAGAACTCATCGCAGTCAGAAAATCCACCCTAAAGCTTCATGGGACAGCGATAGAACCTCACTATGATAGATCGTCAGTGTAAGGGTTCATCCCTTGGCCCAGGTGGGCCACAACCATACCCCCTCACAATCCCCCGCCATTCACTCCTGTTATACACTTTTCTTCTCGCCTCTACCAAACTCACATTTCTCTCCTTCAGACATTCGTTCACCGACTCAATCCACTTTCTCTTCGGTCTCCCAGCCTGGTTTTTCCTAGTTCCCAACACGTACTTCTCCACGAGTACATCCGGGTTAACTGTCCAACTGACTTTATCATTCTATCTCTCCCATTACTGACTACAAAACTTATCACGAAATTATATTATCATTTATTCCCTGATTGCCTCTTTTTAAACCCCACTCACCTCTCAAGTCCCCTCATTCTTTTTTTATTCACTCTTCTCACACTTTAGTATGCCCCCTATGATTGTCCATCTGAACACATTGAACTTTAGATCTATACTTCTTATTCCAGACCATAGTCTCACTACCATACAATAACACAGGTAACAACATACCCTCATGTAAGACTCTAGCGCACTCAAGACTTAGTCCCTTTACATTCACCAACGATTTAATTGCACCAGCCACCTTCCTGCCATTCACAACTTTCCTACTACACTCTGCATAGTCCGTTCCCTTCTCCAACATATATCCTAAATATTTAAACTCAGACACTTGTTCCAGCTGCTCACCATCTAACATAACTTCACACTGAGGACTGTCCTCACTCACAACCATAACCTTATTCTTATCTACGTTTACTTTCAAACCCCTCCTTTTACACACCCTGCCAAATCTCTACCAATCCTCTCAAACTCTCTTCAGATTCACCACACAGAACCAAATCATCCGCATATAATAGGTAGGGCACCCTCCACTCATCTCCATTCTCCATCATTCTAACACCATTTCCTGCCATCCCCACCTCGAATTCTTTCATAACCCCAATCCATATACAAATTGAATAACCAAGGAGACATAACACAACCCTGTCTTACTCCGCTATTAATCCTAAACCAATCACCATTGACACCATTTATTCTTACACACGCTTCACTATCGTCATACATACTTTTGATTCCATTCAGAAGCCTACCACCAACACCATATATTATCACTAACAACTGCCATAGGACCTCCCTATTAAATCTCTTGTCATACGCCTGTTGCAAGTCCATAAAACCTAAATACAATTTATTCTTCTTCTCCCTCATTTTCTCAATCATTTGTTTCAATGTAAAGATTTGATCCACACATCCTCTACCACTCCTAAACGTACCTTGTTCTTCACCAATCAGTCCTTCAGTCACTCGACGCACTCTTTCGACCAAAATACCAGCATATACCTTCCTACAACACTCCATAAACTTACCTCCTTATATAATTCTACACAGTTCCCTTTTTTTCTCCCTTTTTTACTCCTGATATTAAGGGTACTATTACCGCTCTCCTCCAATCCCTTGGAACTACACCCTCTATAAATGCTTTATTACACAACTTCCAAATCCAATCAATCACCATCTCGCCTCCGTTCTTGATCATTTCACCAGTAATTTCATCTATACCTGCAGATTTACCATTCTTCAACTTTTCACTCTACCCATTACCTCCTCCTTACTAATAACCTCATCCCCAAAATACCTATTCCTTCTTGCACCATCAAACCACACACATTCACTATCATCACCTCTTCATTACTGTTAATATTGTGCAGATTTTCGAAGTGTTCTTTCCACACTCCTCTCACATCCATTTCATCAGTTACAAAAGCACCATCCCTATTCATTATTCTAAGCAGATTCCCCTTATTCTCATTCTTAACCTTTCGCGCTTCCTTCCAGAAGAGCTTCCTATTCCCTTGTAAGTCCTCATTCATCTTCCTTCCAAACTGTTCATTTACCTCTTGTTTTCTCCTACGTATACATTTCTTGTTTCATCCTTATATAATTCCAAGCATCTTTCTTTGAGTCTTCATCACTTATATTTGCTTTTAGTACATTCAACCACGCTTCTTTTACCTTTAACTTTTATCACCTCTTCATTCCACCATTCACCATTACATTCTTTTTTCCTTCTACTTTAGCACATCCCCACACTTCCTTTGCACTACTAACAATTGCTTCCTTCATTTGCCCCCCCAGATTTGTTCAGTATCAACTTGTTCACATTCAACCGTTTTACTAGCGAGCGCTCTGCCATTTATCATCACGTATGTGTTATTGTCTTGCTCACTTAACTTCTCACTCTTAATTTTACCTACTTCCTTTCGTATCACCTTCCTCTCCATCCAAGCCCCCACTAACTTAATTTTACATAGAACAACATAATGATCCGATAATCCCATTCCTAAACCCCTAACTGATTTAACATCCAACACATACTTCAACATCTCCTTCTTCACCAACACTAAATCAATCATACTTTTCACTTTGATACCATCTCTACTTACACCAACTCTAGTATACTTATGGATACTCTTGTGTTTAAAGAAAGTATTACTTACACACACATACCTCTCCCCTCACAGAAATCAATCACCTTCCTACCATTCTCATTTTCTCTCCTGCACCCTTAAAACCACCTCTGGCAGCTATACCATCCCTTTTTGGTCACCTATCCAACCATTCAGGTCCCCCAAAACTATCAATCTGAAGCTCCTACTCACCCCATCCAGAACATCATTCAGATTATCCCAAAAAATCGTACTCTCTTCAACGTTTCCCCTCAGATGGACCATACGTCACAACCACACATACCTTGACCTTTTCAAACTTAAATTTAACCATTAGAATTCTAGGACTCACACACTCAAAGTCTACCATAGCTTCGTACCACAGGTCACTCATCAAAATTGGAACTCCTTCTCTTCCTCTCTCATTCATTTCCACACCAGCACACACACATTTCACATCACACCACTCAGTTTCAACGTTTCCTTTCATCTTTGTTTCAGTCACAGCGAGAAAAATAGGGCTTAGTCAAATTTGTTCTTTCTAAATACATCCATCACCTCTCTCCTCTTCTCCTCAACAATTTTCCTCTGACATTCTATGTACCCATACGATTCATACTTCTGAAAGATAGAAGGCCGTTTACGGCGATCACGACCTTCTCCTTCGCCTTCCTTTTGATTTTATTTAGTATTCCCTGGTAAGAGATAGATGGTGGCAGGCAGGCAACCTAACCATTACTGTTTAGTTTGTCTACGGGATAGATGCGTGCAAGCAAGTGTAGTAAGTGTGGTGTGCAAGTGTGTAGTGTATGTGGACATAGACATGTGGGTAATTTTTCTTTTTCTCCCTACTACATTATGGATATGAGTAGTGAGGGAGGTTCAGGGGTAGCATATATTTGTGAAGAGGGGGTGTGTGTACTTTTAAGCATATACATGTGTAGTGATGGATGAGGTGTGGATACAAATGGTGAGCCATTAATATAAGGTTTGGAGATATGTAGCGAATATGAACGCAAAGAGACGTACCCATTAAATGGAGGTAATTTCTATCGTTTCTGAGATATGCAGTAGTGCAGGTACTCTCCTCCTCCTCCTCCTCAGCCTCCTCTATTTATTTAGATTGATGTTAAATACTGCACAGACCAGCCTAATATATATTGATAGCATGATTCTCCTTGAGTGAAGCTTACTTTTTAGTTTGTGATTAGGATCTCGGCCTTGCAGACGGAATAGCAAGTGTGTTGAACCTGACCGCGATGAGCTAAAAAGATATGCGACTTAAACCTTTAAGAGAACTGTGTCAATAGGAATAAGGACTACTATATCAGGTCGGATACCTCAGCCGCGCATCTCTGCTCACACTCGGGTCTGATATGCGCTGAGTGTAATCTGATCTAGATATAGGCAGTCCTTGTATTCCTATTGACAAGTTCTCTTGCTTCTGGGCTTAAGTCAGTGTATCTATTTATTCATCCCGGTCAAGTGGCTTTCAAATACACTTATATTCCGTCTGGGTGAGCTTCGGATCTAATCCTGGTGCTTGAAGAATCACTCGAGGGGATATTTTATCAATACATATTGGGTTGGCTGCCCACTACCACCTATCTCTTGCTAGGAATGCTGATGCATGCCTCAGAGATGGTCGTGATCGCCGTAAACGACCTTCTAATTTTCGGCGAAATTGTATGAATCGTATGGGTACATGGAATGTCAGAGGAATAAATGTTGAGGAGAAGAGGAGAGAGGTGATGGATGTATTTAGAAAGGGCAAATTTGATTTGCCTGCTGTGGACTTTGAAATGAAAAGCAGGAAAGGAAGTAAATGAGTGGTGGTGAATAAAAAGTGTGCTAGTGGGTATTATTGGAACTGAGAGGGAGAGAAGGAGTTGTAATTTTGATGAGTGACTTGTACAAAGCTGTGGTAGACTTTGTGTGTGTGGGTACTCGAATTCTAATGGTTAAATTTAAGTTTAGAAGGTCAAGGTATGTGGTTGTGACGTATGGTATCTGGAGGGAAATGTTGAAGAGAGTAATGATTTTTTGGGATAATCTGAAAGATGTTCTGGATGGGGTGAGTGGAGCCTCAGATTGATAGTGTTGGGGGATCTGAATGGTTGGATAGGTGATCAAAAAAGATATGGTATAACAGGGTGTGGTTTGGTATGGAGAAAATGAGAATGGTAGGGGAAGGATTGATTTGTGAAAGAGAGAGGCATGTAAGCAATACTTTTTAAAACACAAGAGTATCCATAAGTATACTAGAGTTAGGTAGATAGACAAGCAGTAGTTTGGCCTTTGATTGGATTTTGTGTTGGTAGTAGTTAGAGATGTTGAAGTATGTGTTGATGTTAAATCAGTGAGGTTTAGGAATGGGATTATCGGGATCATTATGTTGTTCTATGTAAAATTAAGTTAGTGGGGGCTGATGGAGAGGAAGGTGATACGAAAGAAGTAGATAAAATTAAGAGTGAGAAGTTATGTGAGCAGGTAATATGGATAAGTATGTAAGAGCTGCTCTACTAGTAAATCAAGAATGGGAACTATGCTGGACACCTGAAATTGTAACCTAAAGTAAATGATGGAAGTAATTTGTTAGTAGTTCAAAGGGAGTGTGTGGATGTGCTAAAGTAGGAAGAATGTTAACATGAATGGTGGAATGAAGAGAAGATGAAAGCGGTTAAAGGTAAAATATGTGGTTGAATGTACTAAAAGCAATGATGAAGTTTCAAAAGAAAGATATTTAGAATTAGAAGGAAAAAAGAAATACTAAAGGTGCATATGTAGGAGAAAACAAGAGGTAAAATGAACAGTTTGGAAGGAGGATGAATAAGAGGGACAAAAGAGAATAGGAAGTTTTTCTGGAAGGAAGGAAAGGTTAAGAATGAGAATAAGGAATCTTGCTTAGGAATAATGAATAGGATGGTGTTTTTGTAACTGATGAAATGAAGGGAGTGTGGAAAGAACATTTTGAAAATCTGCACAATATTAACAGTAATGATGAGGTGTTAGTGAATGCATGTGGGTTTGATGGTACAAGAAGGAATAGGTATTTTTGGGGATGATATATAAGGAGGAGGTAATGGGTAGAGTGAGAAAGTTGGAAGAATGGTAAATCTGCAGTTATAGATGAAATTACTGGTAAAATGATCAAGAGCGGAGGCGAGTTGGTGAAATTGATTGGATTTTTAAGTTGTGTAATAAAGCGTTTATGGAGGGTATAGTTCCAAGTGATTGGAGGAGAGCTAATAGTACCCTTGTATATGGGTAAGGGAGAAAAGGGGAACTAGAAATATAGTGGGAACAAGTTATTGAGTGTTGTAGGAAGGTATATGCTACATTTTGGTTTGAGAGTGTGTTGAGGATCAGTTACTGATGGTGAAGAAATCAAGGTGTGCTTTAGGAGTGGTAGAGGATAAGTGGATCAAATCTTTACATTGAAACAAATGATTGAGAAAATGAGGGAGAAGAAGAAATAAATTATATTTAGGTTTTATGGATTGCAACAGGCGTATGATAAGTTAATAGGAAGCTTTTAAGTGGCAGGTATGGTGATATATGTTGGTGATAGGCTTCATCGGAATCGTATGTATGACGATAGTAGCGTGTAGAATAAGGTTATTAAGGATTACTAGTGGAGTGAGACAGGTTGTAAGTATGTCTCCTTTGTTATTCAATTTATATGGGATAAGGTGAAAGAATTCGAGGTGGATGGCAGGAAATGAAAAGAATGATGGAGAAATGGAGACAGTGGAGGTGCCTACCATTATATGCGGATGATTTGGTTCTGTGTGGCGAATCTGAAGAGAGAGTTTAAGAGGATTGGTAGAGACAGGGTATGTAAAAGGAGAGGCTTGAAAGTAAACGTAGATAAGAGTAAGGTTATGGTTGTGAGTGAGACAGTCCCTAGTGTGTAGTTATGTTAGGATGGTGAGTAGCTGGAGTTGCAGTGTCTGAGTTTAATATTTAGGTATATGTTGGATGAGAAGGGGAAACGGATGATGCAGAGTGTAGTAGGAAAGTTGTGAATGGCAGAAAGGCGTATTGCAATTAAATCGTTGGTGAATGTAAAGGACTAAGTCTTTGAGTGCTAGGTCTTGCATGGAGGGTGGGCTGTTGGTTATCTTTGAATATTAGATGAGATGGAGATTTGTAATGGTCTGAAATATAGTGAGATCTAAAGTTCAATGTTCAGATGGACAATCTAGGGGCGTGTTAGGAAGAATTAATAAAAGGAGGAATGAACTTGTTAGAGAGTTGTGTGGTGTGAAGAAAAGGGGTAAATGAGAGAATTAAAATGAAAGTATGTTGAGATGGTTTTGGTCATGTGTGGAAAGGAGGAATGATAGTCGGTTGGTTACGGATGTATAGTGGGTGAGTGTGTTGGGATCGACCGGCTGGGGAGACCGAAGAGAAAGTGGGTTGAGTCGGTAAAGGAATGCCTAGAAGAGAGAAATGTGAGTCTGGCAGAGTGAGAATAAAGCAGGCTAAGGAGTAGGAGAGAATTGGTGGGGTTTTAGAGTTGGGGGCATGTGGCTGTGGCTCACCTGGGCCAGGGAACCTACTGACGATTTCAATATAGTAGAGGCCTGCCTGTGGTCCCAGGGCTGGGGTCAGGGTGGATTTTGTCTGTGACGAGTTTTCTACTAACTTACTGGGTATGTGAGGGGCGGTGGCATAGGCTCTTCTTTTGATATTTATTATATTCTCCTACTGCTTCCTTTTTCCGATGCTTGTGCGCACCTTACTCCCAGTCTTGAAGAAGAGGTAGGTAAAGAAAGAAAGAAAGAAATATATATATATAGTATATATATATATAGTATATATATATATATATATATATATATATATATATATATATATATATATATATATATATATATATATACACCCACATATATATATATATATATTGAAAGGGATCCAGTTTACACATATATATATATATATATATATATATATATATATATATATATATATATATATATATATATATATATATATATATATATATATATATATATATATATATATATATATATATATAACCCAATTCCTCCCAAGACTGGGGTATGAAAGCAGCATGGCAACTGAAACTGAAAAGAGAATTATGACTGTGTTTGAAAAAGTTCCAGCCTACCTCCTTTTGACACTTTCTTTAGGTGAGGAACCCTGCTCAGCATATTGGGTTATAAGTACCCTCCATTCTCTACAATTTTATCAATCAACTCTCCCTTAAGTTCTTTATCACTTCACCCATAAAAATCAAATAACCATAGATACATACATCCCTGCCTCACTTTGCTATTATAGATTTAAATTTGCTAAAAAATATCTGAGAGATTACGTTTAGACATTATTCCTTTAATATTATAAAGGATATTTTGCTATCTCAGAAAATAGCATAATGTTTTTATACATGTGCAGAAAAAAGGAATGATTTATATAAGTATTATGAAAGATAAATACTTTAGCAATATAGGGTCTTTGGAAACTAGTATTGTTATGACTACAGAACTTATTTGAACAGATCAGATAGATTTGTATAGTTGAAAGTTAGGGGGATATATAACGTTTTCTCAATTGATTACTTATTTGAATATAAAAATGTATTAGAGTTACTAAGATAAAAAAAAAGTAATTACATCACAGGTAGAACAATTTGTTATTGAAGGTCAAATTTTTTTTTTTTTTTTTTTTTTTAAATAACTATTTTTTATTCATTATGATTATTGTACTTATTATAAATTTTATAATCTACACTATGAGTCTAGATTGTGATAAAAAGTTTTTAGGGTATTACTCCAAATCTCATTTTAACTATTTAATTTTCTAAAATTTCCTATTTGAACAGAAATGTTGTTGAAAATCAAGATGCTACTGGAATCAAGTCGGAAAGTTATTCTGTTATAAATATTAAAGTGAATTTTTCAAATTTTAAATTCGGCAAAAAAAGTTATTTTGCGGGCAAAAACCATTCGTGTTTAACAAGGGTAAAGAAAGAAACGTGTGAAATTTTTCCTAACAATAAAAGCACCAGCGATGTATATTCTAGAAGTGAAACTTCATCTGAAAAAGATTTTAATGACATTGAGGATGGAAGCTGTAATAAAAAAAATAATTCATCGGGTATGGTATCCTCTGTTATAAATGAAAAGAGTGATAATAAATTATCCTTTGGGAGAAAGTACAAATCGAGTAAAAACAGCGAGTTTAATACGATTGAAAATAGTGTTGTTCAAAATAATGCTAGTTTATGTGAAATGAAGGGCCATTTTAACAAAAACAGAACTTCCGGAAGTAGTAGTAAACAGATGGTGAACATAGAGTCATGTAGCAAAAAGGATATTTCAGAGGTTAAAAATTGAAAGTGAACAAATATTAACCTATCCACCTTACGGTGAGGTTGTAGAAAATAAAGAATCATGATATATAAAGCAGTTAATATCTTATCAATATATATATAATATCATATTAATATAGATATATATATATATATATATACTTTAATATATTATATATAATATATATATATAATAATCATTATATAATAATTATTTATTCTGATATATAATTAAATAACATAGCATATATACATTATTTTAAATCATTTAATATAATAGAAAAAATTATATAATAAATTAGTTATAAAAATATATGAATAATACATATAAATATATATAGAATACTAAAATGACCTTATTCCACCAAATATTATTCTCAATAATAAAGTATAAAGAATAAATAAGGAGGAAAAAAATAAAAATTATAAATTATATATTATAAAAACCATAATTGGTACCTTAAATGTATCCATTCTCAATAAATGATTTATTGTTTATTAATAAAAAATATCATTCGATGTTTCTACGATGCAATTTCTATATGTTTACGAATATATATATATAATATTAGTTGTGAGTTTGACAATAGGATTCCTCGCACAAAATTGGGGTAAGAAAGAAACGATCATAATATAATATATAGTTTTATATAATATGAGTATTGTACTTTCAACCAAAATAATTATTGTATTCTATCAAGAGATTATTAATATTGCTTCATAATTTATATTTTTTCAATCTCGAATAATGCGTAAAAATGCTCAAATGAATAAAAATATCACATAATAAATTTTATTATTAAGAATTATTATTTATTATTATTAATATTAATATATAATATTATATACTAATATTAATGAATAGGTTAAGATGAAGTGAGATATATATTGATTTGTGTGTTGCATGGGTATATAAATTTAATTTAAATATATATATATATTATTTCTATTAATATAAATGTTAAAGTTAAATACATAAAAAATACATCTAACAGACAAAGTAATAAATATATATAAAATTTATCACATTAAATTATTATAAATAATAATATATTCCATAAATATATAAATAAATAATAATATATCTACATAAAAAATTAATAAGAATTTAGATTAAATATATAATATTAATAACACAATTAATTAATTATTTATTTGAATAACAATAATAAGTAATAAATATTATATATACTAAAATATAATATATATATATATATATATATACCTAAGGGGCGTCAATCCAGGGGGGCCAGGAGACGTACTCATGTAGCTCCCACGAAATAAAATGAGGATTTTTTATAGAACACATAACTAAATATTTTTAGTATGTGACAATTCAAACCTTATTGTTAGGTTCACCAATGAACAGTTCTACAATAACAATTTATTATAATCGATTAAAATTTCATTAAATAACGAGCTTTCCAAGGAACAAAATTCTCGCTAATTACCTTTAATGGTAAGTAAGATATAGTACGAATAACAGGTAATTGTTTTTAATTCTTTTATATACAGCACGAGGAAGGCAGTTAAAGTAAGAAACACAGACTCTATGACTAATTATAATTAATGGGCATATTATCACACAAATAAATGATAAAAATTACTTTACCTATATAACAAATGCAACCTAAATATAATATAAAATATTATAGCTAAGTAATGATGTTGTAGTATAAATGAATTAAGAAACTAGAAAAGAGATATAAAAGTAAAATAGACAGATACTGATCACCTAAGTACATGATCAGTTCACAAGGACATATACTAATAAATATATTATCTAATAATGCTAATTAGTATGTGAGAAGGTAGAAAATTTTAAGTATGGTAAATTAAGTACTAAAGAAGTATATATTAACATATATTTAAATGACACATTGATATTAAGTAATTATATAACTAACAAAAGTACTATAAAAGTATATATACACTAACAATGTGTGACTTACAGCTCCATCAGCAATATTGCAGCTCTAATATTGGGATATGAACTAATAGAAGACCTGCTATGGAAACTAACCGAAAACATTATGAAGAGATAATCCCACGCATAATCTCCGCATCCTCTGCCACCTGCTTTTGAGCACTGACGCGATTGTGCGAGAAGACGAATCAATGTATGGTGATCCAGCTATTTGATAAAAGATTTTTTATAAATAAATAAACATATCTGGAATGTATGAATCTTTGAACGATATATTGCAGCATAATAATGAGTTGAAGTCAAAGATTCAAAAAAACGAGTTTTGAATATTACCATATCTTCCAGAGACGCTTATCCGGATTATCCAGAGATCGCTCCCACTCACTGCCGATAGGGTACATCGCAGACAGTATGATAGAACTTGAGATATTGCTCAATTCAACTTGCTTAGGAAGTGCCCTCTTGAATATGTAAATGGCCAGTGTCTGGTATTCTTCATAAGTTAATTATCTCCAGACCACCAGTGTGAATTATTGGTACCACATCAATAATATTATGATATAGAGTATGTATACCGTATAAAATTATATATATTTTTATCATTAAGTATTATATAATATATTATATACGTATTATATATATATAATACTCCGTGTGCGGACTATATATATATATATATATAATATATAGTAGTATAATCTAATCATATATATATATATATGACATATAATATATATATATATATATATATATATATATATTATTATATATATAATATATATATATATATATATATAATATATATATATATATATATATATATATATATATATATAAAAAAAAAAAAAATTTTTACAAAAAAAAAATATATATATATCTATATATATAAATATATATAATATATAATATAATAAATATAATATATTATATTATAAATATATATATATATATATATATATGTGTGTGTGTGTATTAAAGAATACATAAAGTTTCACGGAAGTAAATCTAATTTTCTTCTACCTTTACCTAAGAGTTTGGCATCATGTTGCAATAAAATTGCTTTGAAAAAAAATGAGAAAATTAGACTATTGGAAATCGATGCAGAAACTTAAATTGCAATCGTTAAAAAAATCTGAATCAGAAACTTATCTAAATTTTCGTATTTTAAAAACTAAGAATTTTGAGTATTTACTTTTTTTATATACATACCACTAAATAAATGAAAAAAGTTTCTTCTCGTTTGAAAGCGATATGAAGAAGGCTATAGATATAATTTCCGGCTCATATTTATTGGAAAAGTTTGAATCTTTTGTGAAAGTAAATTCTTTAAAATATTTCTTTTTGAAAATTCTGATGGGTTTTATTGAGCCTCACTTAAATGTTTAAAATATTTATATCAGGAAATAAAATATAAGCAAAGTTAGTGTGTTACTGATACTAACTTTTAGAATTTGAATAGAACTTTGTAAATTTATATTATATTTTATTTGTAAATGTTAAATTAAAAACTTTTTGATATTAAACAAAAAGAAATTAATATCTTACTTGTAAATAAACAGAGAAAAAGCGAAAAAATTGTACAGGATATAGAATTTTATAGCGGGAGTATGTTTGCAAAATTACGAGGATCACTGAGAAAGCAGCCGGACAATAAGAAAGAAGGAGAATAGAAATTCTATAAGAGGACATATTACTACCGAGAGACGCATCAGTAAGAGGGAAGAAAGGAGAAAGAAGAAGAAATGAAGAGATTAGGACAGAAACAGATAGGATTTCCAGATAACGAAATGTCTATCCGAGGAAAATACTGAGTGAGACCTTCCAGTCATCTGAGAACCTTTGCTATACATTCTTTGAAGCTAGCAAACCACCCTTTTAACAAATATAAACTTTAAAAATTCCACAAATTTGAGTCCAAGCTATTAAAGATACCTATCATAACCCTATTAAATTATTAGTGAGAATTATTAAAAAAGAAAGAAATAAAATTATGTTATGATATGTCATAAATATAAAATTTTTCGTCACCGTATGATTACCTATTATTGAAGTAAAGTATACAAGTACCCTTATATTGAGTAAAGTTAGTCCTTTTAAGGAGTAGAATAAAGATTATGACTCTTTCAAATGAGTAAAGGTTATAACTACTTTAAAGATTGAAGGAAGTTAAAGTCCTTTATGTGAAAATAAAGTTATCATAAATATCAATTTTATACAAAAGAAATTAAATTACATATGACCAAAGCATAAACATTTGCCAAATTTTCAATATTAAATCAATGAGATTCACCATTAGCTATGCTTATGGACACTGAAGCCAACTTTTAAATTTTAGTAAGACTTTGTTGTAATGAAAGTTCAAGAAAAATGGCATAAAAGAAAAAATATTGCATTTATATAACATGTAATATGTAGTAAGAAAACTTAAGATTTAAAATAATAATTAAAATAATATTTCTATATATAAAATAATTAAAAAAAAAGCTGGCAAACGTTTTGCTGAGCATATTAAGTAACTTCACAAATTTAAAAACAAATTCGAATTTTTTAAATAAATTTATGACTATTATATACAAAAGAAATGGGCGAGAGTCATTTACATACAAAAAAAAAAAAGTTATGTTAGATGTATAATTATAATTGCAGAATGTTTAAGTCAGTTATATTGTTAAGTATTTTTATTACTAACAGTATTTATCTATCTATGGGAAGTAAAATGTGAATTGGAATGAGAAATCGAGAATGGAAAAAATGGAAGAATGAGGAATCGGATCGCAATGGGAAATAGGGAATTACGTAAAATGGGAAATCGAACGGACTGGAATTACGAAATGGGAACGAAATCGGTAATCAGGAACATATCGAGAATCGGCAATCGGAATGGAAGAATCGAAGGAATCGGAATGGGAATGGCGGAAAATAATGGAAATTTAGGACAGGGGGATGGAATGATAAGAATATATGAGAGATCGAGGATGACCACGTAAATATTATCATAACAGAATCAGTAAAAACCTTTACTCTGCAGACCCCAGACGATGCTCAGCTCCTGGGCGCATTCACGCAGTTGCGGATATATTGAGAGAATATAGTCCCACCTGTTTCAGTGTTCCCCAATCACCTAGAAATAATTGCCTACCTTACATCAGCTACTAGCACCAAGGTTACGAAAGGTCACATAACGCACACGCGCCGCGACCATAGAATCCGCGTAACCGAATCGCACCGCAACCAACACCAACACACGCATAGCCCCAGCCTGCCATGACACAGCCTGCCTATCGCCGCCCCGGCGTTCCATACAAGTAACGAACCACCAGTATTTTTGGGTCAACCCTAGTCTGATTACTGATACATCGGATATTCGGTAAACATATTACTTCGATTTGAATACCAGACCCATCGGAGATTACACTTTTAAATTATTAAATTTATCTTTCTTCTTAAGAGTATAGTTTTTTTTACTTAATTATCAATAATTAAGATTGCGGAGGCCTTCAACATCAAAACTCGTATACCCGACATTAACATTAAAAGTGAAGAGACATTATAATGAGACTTCAAAAGATAAAGCTAATAAGCTAACAATGGAGTGGAATTAATGGCATTGGTTCAAGATAATCAAACACTTTAAAATTTCCTTATAGCAACTTATAAATGAGGTGCTTTAGGTTCTCATTTTTATGCAAAATGTAAATTTATGACTTTTGACTACAATACTCTGCCCTGACCCAATTACTCTAAAACCTCAAATCTTAGACATGGACATAACATATATATATAATATATATATTAACTACTATATATTTTAATATATTAATAACTAATTTCATAAGATTATTTAAATATATATTTAAAAAAAATATGAAGACCCATGAAATATAATCCTACCCATCATACTCAATATACCCACGCTACTACTACTCACACACCACCCTCGAATCACCTCACAATACTACATTATATCTTCGGATCATCACGTATGATACCTCCATATCACTCAAAACTACACTCTCCATATTACTACCACTCAACTTCAATTATATTACTCCTCCCACTATTATATCACACATCACTCCCACTCATAACCTCACCAAGTCGGAACTCTCACTATCTACGGACCAGCAATGAATAGTACCCCGAGAGCGAGCAAACTTATTAGGATATCAGCATGATTAACGAAGGGAAAAGGGGAATCTAGTCAGGGGCTAAATGAACTGACAGACTCATAGATCACGTAACTACTATCACTGTAACTATATAATAATATATATATCAAATATAGGATGTTCAATCACCAAACGAGAGTCATTTGGAATGAGCCGTGCATAAACAGTATAACTAGTCTTTAAAAACTATCAATGGACTAACACCACAATCATAAGTAAAAACAGGAATACATCGCATCTGGTACAGACTGCTGGTCCACGCACAGTTCACTGGAGAATCCACCCTGGCCAAAAACACATGTAAAAACATTTATATAAAAAAAAAAAAAACAAATTATATCTCAAAAACTACTACAATAGCTAACGCGAAAAGGAATACATTTTTTGGAAATCCGGTAAAATTATCACATAAGAAAATGTAAAAAAAAAAATAAAAAATTATTAGTAAATGATTATTAGGGAGCCAATTTAGAGACCTTTTACTTGTTTCTAAAAAAAAAAAATTAGGACTTTCCTATAAAATTTTGCTTTTTTTTTTTTTTTACTAAAAGAATACCCCAAGGGTAATACCGCACCGATGGCATGGCAGTCGGGGGGTCCCTCGGCCTTCCGGGGAACACGGGTAAGGACTAATTCCCCCACTCCGGGAGGGTCTCTCGTGAACCCCCGCTCTTTGGTATTCTTGGGTTGTCGCGGGGGTATACCTTCCCTCCCCCTCATCCTCCCTCTTCACGGGTATGGAAAACCGTCCCCATCCTCTCTCATTCTCTCACTCGTCTCGGCCTCGTAACGCTCCCCCCTCCACCCGTTCCGTCGTCGTCCCTCCTCGCATCTATATCCAACGCTAATCACTTTCTAAATAAGAAAAGTTCCTTCAATATTTTCTATCGAGAAATCCCCTCTCTCCAATATAGAAGTCGTACGCTCTAAGTAAATGGGGAGCTCTGTCAATTTAATCAAACAATATATATAGCTGGGAAATAATTTATTATTAATTACTTTTGTATTATGTTAGACCATCTTATATATTTTCTATATATTACATATTATTATAACTTTTACTCAATATATTTTATGTGTGAGATTATATCTAATAACTCGAGCTGTTGATTACGCCATACACACACAGATATAGTCACATTTCGAGAGCAATGTAGAAGCTAAAATTTGAAGTAGCGTTAATCCTCATAAGAGAGCGTAGCCATATATCTCTACATCTCATTATTGATCATTCAAATGAAATTACCATTATAATATAACTATAATTAATATTTGTACAAATGAACACCTTTCTCACTTATATTTCCTTCCAATTTATTATTTCTATTTGTATTATATTTTTTTCTTTTTTTCCTCTTTCAATTTTCTATTACAAATCTTCTTTCCTCCATTTATATACGCAGGACCACCGCAATCTCACATCCTACCACGTCATTCCACATGCAATGTTCTAACTTTGGGCCGTCTAACTACATTTGCTCAGCATAATCAGTTTTTAAAGATACATATACGGCTAATTCCAGACGCCCTGGCCCATATATATTCTATCCATTATATACTACTATATATAATATCCTTACTTACTAATATCATCATCCTATATATTATCAATCATATATATATTACTATATCTATATATATATATATTTATATACTTGATATATATTAATCCTATATTATATATATATCTATTACTATACTATTATTAATATTATTTAATATAACTATAATATATAGATTAATATATCTATCTCATCTATCTACACTTATTATTCATCTCACTCTCATTGAATTCAATTGTGACACTTTTTTTATCTTCTCCCAACGGTTCATCTTGGGACTATTATATCTCTTCATACTTTTTCATCTTTCTTATACTAATTTACTCTCTATTCTTACTTATTAATATACTCATATTAATATATATATATATATATAACTACTATATATATTTTATTATATACTATACCCTATAAATATATTATTCATATATCCTACTTCTACTATATATCTTTACTATATATCATATCTCTCCTCTCCTCCTCGTGTCTTAAATCAGATAATATATCTATATAGTATCTCATATTTCTATCACTTTCTCATATTCTTATTATATACTATACTATATCTACTTACTATATATAATACACTTATATTTATCTCCTATATATACTATCTATATACTAAGTATACTATATATGAATATATTATATTCTCTTATTTATCATATCATATATTAGTCTGTACTTGGAGCGAAGCTGTAAATTTTTTTGCCATAAGCCGCCGGTTGCTGTTCCTTTTGATGTTCTTAATTCTTGAAGAGAGCATTGGTTTGCGGTTGTTCCCGCAAATTTAACTATTCACATTTTTAAAAATTGATGTGTTTAACGTAACTTACCTTACGAACTCATAAATCTATTGCTGAAGAAGTAATTCATAAAATAATAAGTAACTATAATAATAATAATAATTAATAAATACTTCAATAAAATAAATAATAATAATAATAATAATAATAATAATAATTTCATACTCTGCCTGACGAGTTGAACACTGAGTCAGCGAATAATTACTTAGTTTATTACCGCGAAAAACACTATATTGCGGTGTTTACCGTAATTATTATTTATTATTAATTATTATATTATTATTATGATTATTTATTATATTATTATTATTAATGTTCCTCTTGGCTCCAGTCATTGGTTTAAGAATTTTTAAAACCTTAAAAATCATTAGCTATCATGAAGGGTGTATTTGCAATTTAGCCTTTGTTTACAAGGGTTACCAGGCGTTGCGGGACGTAGGACCCCACACAGCAAGCGCAAACACGCGCCACCGACACCTTTCCCCCCCATCCCTTCCCGCTTCTAATTGGAAAACATGAAAAGTATTCGACAAAAGATGCTTCTTCTTTCAGTTATTGGCTTTGTTATTTGAAATTTTGATAGCGGCAAGTTTAGATTTAAGGAAATACAAAATGCTGCATTTCCTCCTGTTAATCTCACCTCTTTTCAAGCGCCTAATTAGATCCCACTAGCCGCTGGACACAAGTTGTTCGCTTGCTATATCTACCTAGAATGGGCAAAAATGACAATATCTTTTTGCCGCTCCATCATCTCAACTCTTAAAGCCCTTACGTTTGTTTCTCTAAACTCATCATCTATAGTAGGATCAAGTTTTCGCGTAAATCGGATCCTTCTTCTTCCTTCTTTTAGATCTAATTCCTTGCTCTATCATCTCCATTCCCCAAAACAACTTCCTCTTCTTCAAGCCCTATTTCTGTATCTCATCATTCACCTACTTGATGTTCCTCTAATATCTCCGTGAGCCTGCGCTTTACATAGTCCCTTCAAAACAGCGAGGTTCTTTTACGCCTTGGTCCAGTCATGTCTTGAAGGTTGCCTTTTATTCTCTGCGCCAGTTAAATTTCTTTAGAAATGCTCTGTGTATATATGATATATATTACTATATATCTATTAGATTTCATATATCTAATATATATTATAATATACTATAATATATTATATAGTATATATATATATCTATATATATATACTATTACTATATCCACATAAATATATTATATCATATATATATTAGCATTATATTATAATATAACTCATACTCTATATCTATATAAATATATATATAATATATTATCTTTTCCATATTCTGAAAAAAGTTCCCTCACATTGTTTTTGTTATTTTCTTCTTCTGGTCAGTCACTAGAAAAACATTTCTTCATAAAAAAAAGCTTTCAATACATTTATGATACCCTAGATTCGTGAACTGAAAAATACCAAAGAAATTTTCTTTTCCAAAACAATGAAATCATCTCCTAGCTTAAATCTCCGAATTTATTGTCCTTGAAGAAGTTGATTTAAATTATCCTTTCTTCGCCAAGCCCGAAAATCTGAGGTCCAGGTGAAGATTTTTTTGAAACGCACACAATAAGGAGTTGAGAGGAGGATTGAACGTTGTGAGGTTAGAAGGAAACTCCGAATGAATACAGCTTAATTTTTTCCTAATGTACATCTCTTCAAATATATCCAATAGGGTAACTTACCATTTTTCAATCTTCAGTATAAAATCAAGATCACTAAGTTAAGTTGACTTTATTCCTAGAGGTTTAATTTTGAGGAGTAAAGGCAAAACAGCGAATACCTTGATTTTTCAATCTACATAATCCAAACAGAGGAGTCGGTCGCAATACGTTCTCTTGATAATAAGAGAGTATTTCCTATAAAAATCTGATAACTTCCTAACAACCGCAATTGCGGTTGTAAATATCAGTGACACCACCGCGGTTGCGGTTGCAAAATGCGGTGAGTGTAGAACAGTGAAAACGCGGTTGCGGTTGCAGTTGCGTTGTTGTCAAAATATGTGCGGTTTCTCCGCATTTGCGGTTGCCCGTTGCGGTTATTTCCGATCTCCATCAAAACTACACTTATATATGATACTATATATAATATATCTATATAATAATATATACATATATATATATCATATAATATCATTTCAAGTAGCTCATATCTTCTATATCATATAAACATATATATACAATAATACTTATTCACTAAATATATAATATAAATAAATTATCCGCCTTCATACAATTTTTGCAGTAACATAACCACCCACAATAGCGATCTATGTCATCTATTTTCAGAGGTAACCAATTCATAAATAAACACCATGCTATCCTAATTTAAAAACATAATATCAACAATTGTATAGACTACTTCCGTAACAGAGAATTAACATAATTACCTACTTGAGTGTAATAATAATTTTTATTTATTAATTTTATTCACCAAACGAGACCGACACATTGCAACACTGAAGAAATTCAGATAAGTCACTATTCTGAGGATATTATAAAATATGGTAGTACCCTATATAAACCGTGGTAGTTACGTAGCTCAGGGTATTGGTATTTATGACTATTTATTAAATAAATAAAAGAGAAAGTAAAACAATTTAAAGAGTGAAGCTTTTTGAAATCAAATTATTCCCTATCAAACTTTTTTTTGAGTATCATTAAGTATTTAAGAAATAACAACACACACAACACACCCGACATATAATATATGTATATATATAATATATATATATTTATATATATATATAAATAATATAATATAATAGTATATATATATATATATATTATATATAATATATATTATATATATTATATAACTATATATAATAAATTTAAGATATATATAATAAATAATATGATATATTAAGATAATCAAGTGGCTAAAGAGACATCTAGTAAAACTAAGTATTTTTAAACTAAACTTCGTATATAGCTCTACTATCATTTCTCTCGTCATCTCTCAGTCTTCTTATATCTCTCTTAATAATATAATATATATAATACTATATATATATTATATTAATATATATAAATATATTATATGATATATTAGTATTAATATTAATATAATATATATATATATTAAAATATGTAATATATATATATAGATATATATATATCACTATAATAATAATAAATATAATATATATATATAAATACATATTAAATTAAAATTAAATTAAATTAATATTAAATACTGTTTCTATTTTTTATCCCTATGCTAACATAAAATGAGTTATAATTTGTAACGCATTTATTAAAAGGTTTTCTTTGGTTGTTCATGATAAGAAGTTAGTCGATAATAAATAATTTAAAATATATTATTTATATAATAATTATAATTAATAAATAAAACTAAATTAATAATTTTTCTCTCTTTAAAATTAAAGTAAATCTTTAGGCTATATTATTATATTAAAATTTAATATTTCATATTTTAAGTTTATTAATATCTTCTAAATTAGTGATTATAAAAGTAATAATATTATAATGTATAGTATATCTAAACACATAAATAATTTATTAAAACAACTTATTTATAACGAATTTGTACACTGCAAATCCCGAGAATATTCGGAAACCCCGTCCGACGAATCTCTCTCACAAGCTATCTAATCTATTAATTTTAGTCACGAACGATGCCTACTTACCATACTTTTAATGGGTTAAAAGCAGTTTATTTATAGGTTATATTTAAAAAATATTTTATATATATACTCGTTTATAATCCTCGTGGAAGTGAACAATAACATAATTTTGTAAAATACTCATTTGCAAAAAGGAGACAATTCAATTTAAACGTTGATGGATTAAATAAAAAATTGGCAAAATAGATCGTTTCTAATAATGTTAACTCCTGAGTGTCTGAAGCCTGAAAGTAAAAGTCACGAAGTTGTCAGAGAATACTCGACCCTACTGATATATATAAATATAATATATATAATAATAAGTATATTAATAATATATTATATATAATATAAATATAAGATATATAATATATATAAAATATAATTAATATTATATAATATAACTAATATTAATATATAATATAATATATATTATATATATAAATAATATCTATATAAAATATATATAATAATATATATAATATATAATATTATAATATATTATTATTAATATATATATATAATAATATATTATATATATATATAAATAAATATAATATATATATATATATAATATATATATATATATATAATAATATAATATATTATTTATATATAATAATATTAATATATTAATATTAAAGTATATAATATATATAAGTATAATTATATATATATATAATATTTATATATTTACATGTATATATATATATATATTAATAATCTATTAATAAAATAAAATATAATAATATTTAAATACATATAATTACATATATAATATATACTAATTTATAATAAATTATAATAAATATTATTTCAATATATATATAAATTATATAAATAATTATATAATATATATATATATATCTATAATAAAAATATATGATATATATCATATAATATAAAATAGGTAATATATATATATATATATAATAATTTATTAATATATATTATAATATTAATATATATGTATATTAATTAGCATTTAACTTGTTTCACAGTAATACGAAATTCAGAAATACATAACATGACCTCATGATTATGAAAGAAACAGTTTAGAAGGGTATAAACTAATTCCTAAATAAAATTTAAAATTTTCAGTTTTCCAATAAAAACCTGTTTATTATATAATAATATAGTAATAGTCAATTTATCACTCTTTAAACAATATACCTACATTAAACGTTAAAATAGTATAGTTGATTCGGGCAGGAGATAGCTATATTAAAAAAACACATTTTAATAAAATTATATTAACCCGGAGATATTTATATAAAATTAACATTATAAATATAATAATTAAATAATAATAAAATAATAAAATAATTAATAATGGACATCACTTAATACACTTAAACAAACACACACATAATTAAAGCAATTTTGAGTAATCGAATGAATATTTAATAAATAAATTATAAAACAGAAACAAATATAATAATAAATACATAAAATTAAAATAATTAATAATAAATATAATAATTATACGAATAATAATAATAATAAATAAATAAATTAAAAATAAATGAATAATAATAATAATATAATAAATAATATTAATAATAAAATAATAATAATACATTTTTAAATTTATAAAATCATATTAATATATAATAATAATATAATATATATAATAATAATAACTACTATAAATTAATAAATAATAAATAATTAATAATAATTTATATATATAATAATAAATAATATTTCGATGAATCGAAGTATAATATCTTTCTATTACTCTGACGAGGTCGAATAGATAAACGTCAATGCTCGTTATTATCTGAGTATATTGAAGAAAATATATTATTTGTATTATTATTTTTAATCTAATTTGTCCACTGAATGAAAAGTTAACAGAAAAACGTAGGAAGGAAATTTATTAATCATAGCCTTGCTAATAAAAAATCTAATAAGAAAATCCACATTCAAGAACTAAAAGATGCTGCGATATTTAATTAAATATAAATGTATTTTCCACTAAAATATTGAATTAATCAAAAGCCACAATAAAATAGCTGCTTGCGATAATTAAGTAACTTACCAAGAAGAAGTATTGAAACTGACTTTATGATCATCTATATTAAAAAAAGAAAAATAATAAGAGAGTCAGATAAAGTACAGTAAGCGAGCAAACCTAAGTAAAACTATAGCGAAATCCATCTTTTGTAAATATGTACACTCCCGAAACCATGAAAGTAAATTATTAATTTCATAACTTAAACTTTGTGAGTCAGAAAGGGAAATCGTAAAAAACTACACAACTATTAAACTATGAAAAAATCGAGCAAGAGAGGTATAGGTCAATAATAGAAAGAGCGGTAATAGTCAAAACCTACAAGGAGCGTACACACCTCTCCACGAAGTGTTAAGCCTCACTGTTATCTATTACCCTTTACCGATATCGTATAAATATCACTCTAAAGAATTAATCACATCCTATTCTAAATCAATACAAGAAATATAATTTTAACAATACTTTCTACCCTAATAGGATTGAATTAATATTTCTAATCGCTATACTGTATCAAATTTCATCTATCCTTAATAATAAAAATCTACTTATCCTATCTTATCTCATTTATCTAATTTTTATCTATTTTTAAATTCTTTAAAATATTAATACTATTATCTATTTAATACTATTCATCTATCTCTCTATCGTAATCTATCTAACGATAATATATCCTGCATACTTATAACTATTTTCTTATGGAGAGCCGTAATACAAAAATATCGTCTAACCTCACAAATAAACCTACTTCCACACAATATTTCCTCAAATTCACCAATCCATTTCTATCAAATTATAATTAAGCTTCTTCCATAAACTCTAAACCTCATATTGCTATGCAATAATGGATCTTATTTTTAGAATACTCTAATGGTCTCGAAATCTCTATTCTCTGTATTATACGTAAAAACTAGGCTAAACTATTCTAATTCTATTCTTATATCTAATCACCACTACCTTATCAATAATCTATGACATAATTATGACTTAATTGTTACAACATCTAAAAATTACTTTAAACTCTATCTAAATCTACTAATCCTATTTCTATCTATCTATCTAATCCTTGCAATACTTAAAACTAGCCCCAACTTAACGAAACTCTTCAATTTGTAAACAAAGAACTGAAAAACATTAAAAGAGTAATAAGCAAACGGATTATGAAGTGTCAAGTGCATGTAGCGTGCTCTAAAACATGTGTCGAGAAATCATTTACTACAAGGTTATAAATACTAACTTTGGGTTGACAATTGCGAAAATTCTTCCCTCAAAAAAAATGGCATGAATTAAAAAAATTTCCACCGATCTATCGGTAAAAGCAGCACACTATCCAATTGCTACTAAGAATGATCCCGCCCATTCTTGCGATAACCTAATGATTGCTTGAAGCAAGTTAGATATTAAAAACATCACTCTAAAAAGTTTAGAGAGCTATAATCTCCGAGCGTTTATGATATTGTTATGAGGAGCTTAGTTCATTTTTATAAGAGATCCTTGGTATGGAGGAAAGAAAGAAAAGGAGGGTATCACGGTTAATACTAATAAACAGAGGAGGAGTTAGTAGGTTTATGTGATATATATATAACAGATATTTAAATGTGATATAGAGAAACTCAGGTGGAGCCGATAAAAAACTTACTCAAACTTTTAAAACCGACAATAACGTAAGTCGAAAGTTCAAAAATCTGCCTAGAAAACACAAATTCAGAAACTGATATATGATTGATAAAAAAAAAGTTTAACAAATCTTATTGAACCTGAAAATTATAAAAAATAATTCAAAATCACTTTTTTTTTTGTGAATATCAATAATAGTAAATTCAGAAAAGATTATTTTATTAGTTTTATGAGAATATTCTTATTATAATCAATGGAACTTTCCAAAAGTTGCATAATTCAAAATATACTAATTAGACTGAGATATAAATAATTTCAAATCATAATAATCTAGAAACTCCTATGTAACTTACCATTAATTCACATATTGAATGTATTTGCGGCAACTATTAAAAAATCATGTAAATGAATATTCAGATTACGCTTAAATCCTTGGAACTGCAAAGACTCATTTGAGTTCAAAATGTATCTGGAAGAATTTATTATTACAAAAATACTAAAACACATAATTTTCTAAATATTTAAGAAAACTAGATACCACTAATTATCTAGTCTAACCTTGAGGTCGAATAGAGCCATTTTATTTGAAATGTTCCAGTAATAGTCCCGGAAGATGCACTAAAATACTACTTATAAAAAAAACATAGCCCAATCGCCCTGTGAGCATAAAAATATAGAAGGAAGGTATCCTAAGTCCGGTGGTTACAAATCTAGAAAAAATTAGTAGTTATCTTTGGTTAATATTTATTCAATCCGGTAAATATCTAATCTTATCACTTAATCAAATTATCAATTAATCATTATTTTTATTAATTCAGAAATATCACAGAGTTGTATTTTTATGTTCAATTTTCGTTCGATAGTGTTGGTGAACGTCAATCCAAAGATTGCCCGCCCGTTACAAATATAAACAAATATATTTGTGTTCAATCCATTAAATGTAAATAAAAAATAAAACGAGATAATAAAAAAAAAAAAAATATTATTATGAGTCTTGAGTTTTGAAGGTAATAAGAGTACAAGTAACAAGAAGATTATACTAAATAACGCTCGTGAACAGCAGATTTTTCAGAAAAATACAAATATTATTGAATATGAAATATTTTGTTAGTTTAATTTTTAATTAGGTTATATAAAATTATTATTATTTTGTCAACTTAGAGACTTATATATACATATAATTTTTCATATAGAAAATTTTCTAAACTTAATAACTAAATATTTATAATTAAAAAATTAAACGATTAATATTACATTTAGATATAATGTAAATGAATTCAAACTTAAAATATTCAAAGATATTTTAATGTACACAAAAAAATAAAGCCGAATAATAAATTATAATAAATTAAGGAAGCAAATAAACCCGATAAATGTCGAATCTCCGAATAAGTGTAAAATCAGAGTTGGATCAAAATTATAACATAAAATTAATGAAGCCCTGATAATCCTAAAGCATTTCATAAACTACACATTATTTTTAGGGTAACAAAAGGCAGTATTGTTTGAAGTATAAAATAAAATTTAAAATTATGACAAGATAGTTTGAGATATGAATTTAATTCCACATTTTCCCCCGGTTCCCTCACTATCTATCCATTAAATGAAAATATTACCAAAAAGTATTTACAGATGGAGGAGACGGAAACCTGACGAGCGCCGAACAATATGTGTTATTTGCTTCTACACAAATTAAAGGAGTCTAACCTAGCACTCTCGCGAAAAAATCCCATCACACAGGACCCCACACAACGATAGTCCAAATCTAGGATTTAAGAATTGATATAGGGCACCCGAATTTAGTTTCTTCATCTTTTTAGAGACAACACCACTTCACAAGTGCTTGAAAGTTAACTCCTCTTAAGTGCAGATATAAGGGATGCCCCCTACAAATAGGTAGTGCCAAACAATGTTAATTCTCTCAAGGTGACTTTGGAGGCAATGCCGACGAACTGAGAATACATGAGCGACTCTCCTATAAATGTAATTCTTCAAGTGGTAGTTGTTACGAAACGAAGCAGTTGTTCCTGGTATTTGCCTAGAAGGAATATAGCACCCAGAAGAATCAAAGATTGCTAATCCAGCTTGAGAATTATGCTAAAATCCAAACTAACAGGAAAACTAGTATAGCGAAGTCGCCGAGAGGTACCTAAAGCTTCGCTCCGGAAGTCAAATAATACCTCATATAAAATTTTTCTAATAATACCACACAATATAATACGCTAACCTAAACAAACTCTTTATACCGTTTGCACCCCACAACTTGATGAAGAAGTATTTTCCCAAGAAGCTAATAAAAAAAATCACCACGTAAGCAAAAACGCTGCCAAGCTTTAGGGCTGCTCGAGTATGAAAATACAAAATAGGCCGCGTGCTTTTTGTTATTTCACTTGAGAGATATTGACCTTAATCTTGGTCGTGTCGACCTCCGAAAATGTAATGAGGCAACAGGAGATATGTCTCGTTTCACGAGATTTAGAGATCTGCGAGTATATAGCGAGTGATCTAACTAGCAAAATCTAAATAATATACCTAAGTGTGCTGTGTAACCTATAGTCAAGTAAGAGCGCCCACACGAAATCAAAAAGAAGGTTCGCTAAATGAAAATAAAACATCTTAATTCCCACCCGTCTCTTTATGGTGGATACGATGAGCAGCAAGTCTATCATCGATTTTTCAGAAAATCTTCCTTCTTCAGAGTCACAAGATAATATCCAAACAACTTCTAACACCATGGATATAAAAGAGGTAAATTTATTGTTACTCGTCTCATATTTCTTGTTTATTCCCAAACTTCAAGGCCAAAATAGCAATAGTTAACCAGTTACAATATGAAGATGCACAAACAATATATATTATTTTTAGATGCCAAAAATGGAAATAACCAAAAACGATGACCTGTTCCCACAGGTACGACCAAGAAGATAATCCTGAATCTGTTATAAATCTATTAATAGAGACGTATGTACATGAATTTCTATTCATAGTTCAATTATCACAACGGTCATCTTACATCGCCACTATAAAATTATCTAAATAGATATAAAAAACAAGTACTCATACAACTGAACACACAACAAAATTAACATTTTAATCATTGGGAGCTCTTTAATAAAAGACCACCGTATAAAAAGCCACTATGTAAGTATCCTTAACTCCTAAAAGCGAAGTAAAGCAGTAGTTATGATTTAAAAGATATGTTTGTTATATCAAAAGAGTTTTCTTCTATATATGAAGGACTAGCAAAACGAGGAGTTCAACAAATGACAATAGATAATACATTGATACTGAACTCAGATTACGATAAGAGTGAAGTGTGTTAAGGTTTCCCTCAATAAATGAAGAGGGAGTTTCAAATTGAAAATTATTTTAACAAACAAAACATAAAAAAGGTAAAAATAAGAACCAATTACCATACTTTAAGTTAACCACAAATAGTACCCATCTATAAGCCTCCGCAAATTATCTTTTACTTGGAATTTTAGTGTCTCGTGGTGTGTTTACCACAAGCTGTTGGCCGAGGTAATCCTGCTACGTTAATCCGCTCACTCAATTTTCTTGCAATGAAAGCGGAATGTAACCTTCCCATCGTTATAACGATAGGGAATTTTAGAGGAGCGTGCGAATAGGTCCTGACATCTTGCCATCACACGATCCGTACCTGCGAATGTTGTATATTCATCTGCCCACTCTTACTTGTCCAGAGACATAGACTCCTCCAAATGTCTTACAACTTCCATTTATCAAATCTGCTGGCGCACGACTTTTTTTGAGCTTCTAAGGTTGTACCTCTCGTCGTATGCTAAGACTTAAATCCGAGAATTGATAAAAGTTCTTGCTGATTTGCCAATGGAGAGCTCCCCGGTGGGGTCAACGCAACCTGTAAACCCACCTTCTAATTCTCTTTAAAAACATCAAACCTTATCTCTCATTCATACTCGCTCTCAAAAGCACCCACCAAATCAAGCGAACCGTATGGCTTATATTTCTTCAAGAAAATTCTAAAACGAAGTCCTCCTAATGTGAATAAAACTTGGTCACCTTAAATAATCTATATCTAATAATAATCTTAGAAACCTCAAAGTCATCAATCTATGGTTGGTTAAGGTGGCCGGTCTAAGAGAATGTGGACATTCCATGTCAGATGGTAAGAACATATTCTGAATCTCTCTGCATCAGCTAACTCCCCCAGTATTTATTAGAGATTATGACGCCACATTGTTTCATAAGTAAGTTCGTCATCTATTTAAGGATATGCGCGGAGCTCCGGCTGCCGGCACACGAGGCTAGAGCTCACGGCTCCCCGGCTCCCGGCCTCCTTGAGAGCCCAGTCTTACTCAGAAGCTTCTCAAAACCCTTGCGTCATTAGTGAAGAGAGGAGGTTGAGTCTATAAGCTAAGAGTATGACTAATAAAACTGTCTCCCATTACTAACCTAATCCAAACTCCTCTTGAAAAATCGAACCCATTCGTCTGTGACGTATAACGTAAATAGTGCTCTAGAAAGGCTCTTCGCTTTGATAATTATAAAAGTTATCTGGGTAAAGTGAAACAAGATGCTCGGCGAGAGTTGACCTCATCGCATTCGCTACTCCTTATCAAAACCTTTGCGCCTTGCACTTTTCGCCAGAACAAGAGGTTGCCCCGTTATATGAGCTCTTGAGCAACGAAAAAATTTTGGCGTGAAGTAAATTCTAGTGTAAAGAAACTACATCTCACCACAATATATGTTATCGTTTAAGATATGAGAAGAGTTTGCACCTTTCTTTGTTAAGCTATTCACCAGGCTACATTTGCAATAGTATAACTATACCTTGCAAAATTACTCCGTTTTATTTTCCTCTCAACCATAGTCAATAATCGTTGGCTCTCTCAATTTAAAGCCCCATCAACCTGCGACCGTCAACGCATGAGAACTTTCGAAAAGAGACGCGGATAGAAGCCATATTTCATAGGTGTGGATGAATATTTACAGTTAAATTGTTTTATTTGTCCGCTCCGCATCCCTTGAAACGTGTCCACTCGAGCCCCGTGAGTGGTGATGAATCTGTAAGGAGTAAGAGAAGTAACAACATGCTGACAAGTGTATATTGTAATCACACATTAAAATATCAAACCAAACCAAGAATACAACAAAACACCTATTTTGGCAGGTAGAACAAAGCAAAATCAGCGAACATCCCCCACATAGTAAATTAGTGATATTTACACACATTTAATTAAAATGTAATTTTTGAGGATTTTAAAAGAGAGTGATTTTTTTTTATCTTTTAAAAACTGAAGTCAGAGTCCCCTATAATCGCACCCAAAATATCGTACTTAATATATAATTAAAATTAACTTAACTATATTATAATAATAATAATAAACCCATCAATAATAATAATAATGAGATAATTTAATAATTAATATACATAATATTATTGGTAATAATGAAGCAGAGAGAGAAAAAAGAATTAATGAAATAAAAATTATGAGAGAAGAAAAATGAATAATAATTAAGAATCTAATAAATAAAATTAATAAATAATAAAATAAATCAATAATGATTAATTTGAGAGAAATACATAATAAAGGGCAATGAACCCCCATTAATAATCACATAATACACTTATTATATTATTTATTATGAAATATATACAAAAATTATATAAATAAATAATAATAATAATATATAAGATTTAAATAAATAAAACAAATAATACATAAATATATTAACTACACGAATGTATGATAAGGAATTTGATTTAGATATGCCTGATCGTATCGATCTGATGATTTCAAAGATGATCGCAATTCGATGATGATGTATACGATATGATGTATAATCCAGAATTGCAGGAAATATATAGTTAGACTAAAATTAATATCCTAGATACGTAGAGTGCCTAATATAAATAAAATCCACTTTACTGCATTTAATTATTCCACCTTTTTAATCACTGAAATTATTCCAACAGAGCTCTCAATCACATAAAAGAATTGAGCATATTATAGATATTATTAAAGGAATAAGATATGGAATGAATATTAGACAAACGCCTGGGAGATTAGATTAATCCAGCCTTAACAAAAGTTATGCAAACATTGTAAGTAATCTTTGTTATAAAATTTAAATAGAGTGAACTATTAAAGTTATCATAGGTTGTATGTTGTGGTGTGGAGTGATAGACTTTCTTGAAAGTTCTCCTCCTCACACCATTAACATAACCTCGCTCATCTATCAATTAAAAAAATACTTCACACTTTATGTTATCATATATATAATTATATTATATAATATATATATATAATATATATATATGATATATATTAGAAAATTCATAAAATAGGAAGTATAGTATAATATCATATATAATATAGTATATATATATATGATATATAATATATAAATTATTATATATTTATAATATTATATAACAATTAGTATATCTTATATATTATATAATTTGTTTAATTATATATATATAATATATACATATAATTATAACTATATATATATATATAAGATATATAACGTATAGCTTTTATTAGTAGTTAATATATATATAATATAGTTATTAAATAAATATATAATATCATATAAATTATTATTAATAATATATTATAATATAATAATATCATTGTCTGGTAATTAATATTATATTTGTAAGAGACCGCAGCTAGAGTATAATAGAAATGGCAATCTTGCATATTAATTGTGCTAGAGTGGTAAGCTGTTTGTGTTGAAAGTAAATTTCCGGCTAAACGCAAAGAGAACCACTGAACTGGAAGGTCTCTCTAGAAAGTGTTCCCACTGGGCTTGTCAGATATAAAATGACATATATGAAAACCATAACTAGAGATGTGAAATTTATAAAAAATGAAAATATATTAGATTAGTGTAATGAGAAAGCTTCAATATAAACCTCAGTTTTTTTTTTTCTTATTTATTATTTTCATTTTTATTTAAGTTTATTTTTTTATTATAATTTTTTTTTTTTTTTGTACTAAAACTAGAAATAAGACTATAAGAAGAATTAATATTATTTTAAAATTTCTCTGTTAAAAAGATTCAGAAATATTACAAGAACAATACTTAACAAATTATATTTATAACATTAATTATACTAAAAACGATAAACTAAGTTTATTTATCTAATTTTAATCATAAAACTTGCTCTAGACAGTCTGAAAAAATAGCCCAAAGAACCCATTTTCGTCAATATATAATAATATAAATAGAAAAAATATAAAAATTATTAAGAATATAATAATACAATAATGATAATACAATAATATAATTAATAATAATAATAATAATTAATAAATAATAAATAATAATAACATATAATTAATATATAAAATAAATAAAATAACAAACAACAAATGATAAAATAAACTATTATTATATAATTATTATGATTATAATGATACTACGAACTATTATTTATTTTTATTATAATTACCATGATTTTACTATTACTAATTTCAATGGTTATATTTATATTGTAATTATTAAAAAAAAATTATTTTAATTTCTCTTAATACCTAATAACATGACTGCAGAACCAGATCAGAAGTGAAAATAATGATACCAATAAAAGCTGAAAAATATTAATTTAATTAAATTTCCCTCAAAAAATCATTGAAAACTAATTTAATTCTTAATTTAATGATTAATTTAAATATTATTAATTTTTATATAAATATAATTTTATTTTATTATTATTAAAATATATTATATTAATTGATATATTATATTTATATTATATTATTATTATAATTATTAAAATAAAAGAAGGTAAGCTTCCTGGCTTATGAATGTTGAATATAATTTTTAATCTCACAAATACTTTGGAGCCAATTCTTAATAGAAATATTCGAGGGAATAAACGGAATGATAGTATACTAAATATATCCACTTTCCTACAAAAATGAACGTTATACTGATATTATAATTATTTTAACCCACTTACTGATTGTAATAATTTATAATTTTTATTTTAGATTTATTTTAGACTTAATATCTACAGGTATCATAATATATAGGTATAACCCCTTGTATTTTTTAATTCTATTTCCTTTTAAGCACTTATTCATTTTAATGGCGCCATGGTTATATAACTTTTAGTTTTTAATTATCGGTGTCAAGCTCTCTTGAAGCGTATTTCCGCAGGATAGTTACAATTTTTAATTTAAATGGAGATACCCATCCCGGAGTTTAATGAGGAAATGTAAGTAAAAAAAATTAATATGTATAATTAAAGTAATATATAGTAATATAATATGAATTATATAGTAAGCTATATATATAACTATAGTATATAATATATAATATAAATATAGTATATTTATTATAATATATATCTTATATAGAGTATAATATATAATTAATTATTATATTATAATATTATATATAGTATAGTTTGTAAGTGAGATGCGAGCGAAGCATGGTCAATATATTTCCATGCTTATATATCCAAGTCGATCCACGCGCCGGATGGGCGGATGCTTGATTTTACACTATCCGAGGATGCCCGGGAAGCGCGATGTATAATAATGAATAATTTATTATCCCGTAAACGGAGTAATATAAATCATCCACTACCCACATTTTGAATATAAGTATTATAAGAATATATATTAATAATACATATATATATATATTAGTATACTATATATATATATAGTACTATATAATATATATATATATATAATATAATAAATAGTAAATATAATAATATATAAAGATATATATATTATATATACTATATATCTATTATATATATAATTATCATAATATAATATTAAATATACTATATATACTACATATATTTCGAGTTTTATAGAGCCAACAATCTGTGAATAATAAAAAATAAATTCGTGTATCAATAGTGGAGGAGTAACGGGTGATAAACCTAACCAATTCAAATGCACCTCCACCACATAACAATAACGACTCTACATCTTTATCACCCTCAAATAATCTACTTACCACCCTTATAATGAAAAGATTTTACCAATTGGTAATGAATTCCTTTATGCCTAGTATTAAAAATTCAAATAATATAGGAAGGTTGTGCTTGATGAAACATGCAATAATATTTTTTCTGCCTGTTATTTCTGAGCAATAGAGTAGTCTATAAATTTATCAAACTTTTACAATCCTTAAAATTTAAGCTCCAGCATAATGCTTAAAATAAACTCACTAATCCTGGAATACACATCTTAGTATTGGAGGCAGGCCATAAGTATTAATCTAATGCAAAGTATTTACTCAAGCGTGTGAATAAACATTTTGAGCTTAACTTTCCACCAACTAGAAATAACTAGGCAAGTTATCAATTATTGAATCTAATCGTTATTCCTATATGGAATGATAAAGTCTTCAAAAATAATATTATTAATTGCACTAACATCTTATCAGAAATTATTGTTTTCTTCAAATTCAAACTCGTAAGTAAACTTGAAAAGTAAACTTATATATTAATAACTATCTTAAATCAACAAAGTGAGAAATCTGTTATTGATAAATTACTTGAGATAAGAAGGTGAAGCTGGTTTCCTGTAGATTATCCGTATATTTAATATCCTTTTAAATGGTAATAAGCGAATAATAAATAAGCTAGATTTAATCGGTATTGTATAGTTTTTTCAACTATCGCAACAACAATAATCCAACGAATTTAACTTAAGTTTGCTTAATAAATATTGTGTCTAAACATATAAATAAACTTGCACCTTAATATAACGGGGATCTAAGTAAATTTGCAATAGTATGAATGTTATTAATTTCCCACAGAACCAAAGGCCGCTTTTTCTAAAGAGAGCTCTCTAGTTTAATAATTAACTACATCTTATCATTTTAATTTATTAACACCATTCCATCTATAAATCTCATTGAAAGTATTAATTTTACACAAAATGTAACTTCCGTTAGCGTTGGACTATTAATTAAATAATACATACATCAGGAGACCACAGAGAAAGAGTGATAGAATAAAACAGCCGCGTAATTTTTTTGGTAATTTCTTCAAAATGGTATTTCAATAGCTTAATGCAGGATTGAAAAATGATAATAATTAATACGGCAATTAACAAAATATAAAAGTATAAAGTATAATTAACTTTGGAATACGAACTGGCGTTAAACAAAAGCAAGAGGTTCCTTTGAGAGCTAATACTTTATCGAATTTATTTATAACGTCAATTAATTATGAATCTTATTCATGCTGTGGAAGAATTAAACATTTATTACACTCTACTTATATAATATATATATATACAGTTGAGAGTTGAGTCCCCAATCGTTTAATATCTCATTATTAAAGTTATTAACTTTCAGTATTCATCTAAGTATTTTATCTAAAAAATTCTTTATCAAATCTCGACAAATAAATATCCGCGCAACAATTCTCAGGGCAAAGCGCAGATGCGGATCTTTAATAATATGTGGATGCGGAATGTTAACTCTATATAATATATATTCATCACTTTATAATATAATAATAGATATATATATATAAATATATTATATATTAATTAATTATTAATATAATATATATATATTACTATTATAAACCAATGTATTATATATTATAATATATATATAATACAATAATATATAATATATATAAATATATATATTAATATATATTATATATATATAATGTATATATATATAATAATAATAATATAATTATATATATATTATTATATATAATAATATATAAATATAATATTAATATTAACTAATATATTAATTAATATATATATATATATATCTATAATAATATTAATGATATAATTTAATATATATAATTATATATATATATAATATATATAATATATATATATAAATATTATTTAATATATATATATATTATATATATATTATCAGGAATATATATACGTATATATAGTTTATAATATTACTATAATTATAATATATTATATATATAATATATATAATCATTATATATAATC
>JABUQX010010092.1:0-19160 GCA_015478945.1 Trachelipus rathkii | reverse complement strand
TATTGAGAAGCGCAACAAGAGCAATTCCTAATGAAGCAACAAGAAAGAAAAGTGCAGAAAAAGCAGTGATAGGTGAAACAACACAAATGAAAAGTGCAACAAGATCTGTTACCGGTGAAACAACATTTATGAGTAGTTTATCAAGAACAGTGACAGATGAAAGAACACCAATGAAAAGTGCAACAAGTGCAGTTACAAGTGAAGCATCATGGACGAGAAACGGAACAAGAGCAGTTACAGGTGAAACAAAACGAAAGAGAAGTGCAACAAGAGCAGTGACTGGTGAAAGAACACCAATGGAAAGTGCAACAAGAGCAGTTAGAGGTTAAACAACACACATAAAAAGTGCAACAAGTGCAGTGACAGGTGCAACAACACCAACGAAAAGTGCAATAAGAGCTGTAACAGGTGAAACAACACGATTGAGAAGTGAAACAAGAAAAGTGTAAGGTGAAACAGCATGAATGAGAAGTGCAACAAGAGCAGTGAAAGGTGAAAGAACACAAATGAAAAGTACAACAAGAGCAGTTACAGATAGAAAAAAACGAATATGAAGAGCATTAAGAGCAGTGACAAGCGAAGCAACACCAATGAAAAGTGAAACAAGAGCAGTTACAGGTGAAACAACACGAAGAAAAATTGCAACAAAAACAGTGACAGGTGAAACATCACCAAAGAAAAGTAAAACAATATCAGTTACAGGTGAAACATAAATGAGAAGTGCAGCAAGAGCAGTTACAGAGAAACATCAAAAAAGAAATGTATAACACCAGCAGTTACAGGTGATACAAAACGAATGGCAAGTAAAACAAGAGCAGTGACATATGAAACAACACAAATGAAAAAAGCAAGAAGAGCATTTACTGGTAAAATAACACGAATCAGAATTGCAATAAGAGAAGTGACAGGTAAAACAAGACTATTGAGAAGCGCAACAAGAGCAATTCCTAATGAAACAACAAGAAAGAAAAGTGCAGAAAAAGCAGTGATAGGTGAAACAAAACAAATGAAAAGTGCAACAAGATCTGTTACCGGTGAAACAACATTTATGAGTAGTGCATCAAGAACAGTGACAGATGAAAGAACACCAATGAAAAGTGCAACAAGTGCAGTTACAACTGAAGCATCATGAACGAGAAACGCGACAAGAGCAGTTACAGGTGAAACAAAACGAAAGAGAAGGGCAACAAGAGCAGTGGCAGGTGAAACAACACCAATTAAAAGGGCAACAAGAGCATTTACTGGTAAAATAGCACAAATGAGAAGTGCAATAAGAGCAGTGACAGGTAAAACAATACCATTGAGAAGTGCAACAAGAGCAGCTACAGATTTAACAACAAGAAAGAGAAGTGCAACAAAAGCAGGGATAGGTGAAGCAACACAAATGAAAAGCTAAACAAGAGCTGTTACAGGTGAAACAACACGTATAAGTAGTGCATCAAGAGCAGTGACAGATAAAAGAACACCAATGAAAAGTGCATTAGGAGCAGTTACAAGGGAAGCATCACGAACGAGAAGCTCAACAAGAGCAGTTACAGGTGAAACAAAACGAAGAGAAGTTCAACTAGAGCAGTGGCTGGTGAAACAACATCCATTAAAAGTGCAACACGAGAATTTACAGGTGAAAGAACACGAAATAGAAATGCCACAAGAGCAGTGACAGGTGAAACAACGCCAATGAGAAGTGCTACAAGAGCAGTTACAGATGAAACAAACAAATGAGAAGTGCAACAAGAGTACTAACAGACGAAACAACACCAATGAAAAGTGCAACAAGAGCTGTTACAGGCCAAACAACATGAATGAGAAGTGCATCAAGAGTAGTGACAGAAATAAAACACCAATGAAAAGTGAAACAAGAGCAGTGACAGATGAAACATCAATAATGAAAAGTGCAACAAGATCAGTTACAGGTGAAATATCATGAATGAGAAGTCCAACAAGAGAAGTGACAGGTGAAACCACAACAATGAAAGTTGCAACAAGAACAGTTATAGGTGAAACAAAACGAATGACAGGTGCAACAAGAGCAATTACAGGTGAAACAACACGATAGAGAAATGCAACAAAAGCAGTAACAGGTGAAACAAAAGCAATGATTTGTGAAACAAGAGCAGTAATAGGTGAAAAACACGAATGAGAAGGGCAACAAGAGCAGTGACAGGTGAAACAACATCAACCAAAAGTGCAAAAAGAATAGTTACAGGTGAAACAAGAGGAATGGGAAGTGCTTCAATAGAAGTGACAGATGAAACAACACCAAAAATAAGTTCAAAAGTAGCAGTTTCTGGTGAAAAACCACGAATGAAAAGTGCAACAAGAGAAGAAATAGATGAAACAACACCAAAGGAAAGTGCAACAAGAACAGTTACAGGTGAAACAACACGAATGAGAAGTGCAACAGTGACAGAAGAAACATCAATAATGAAAAGTTCAACAAGAACAGTTACAGGTGAATGAGAAGTGCAACAAGAGCAGTGAAGTGACAGATGAAACATTGCCAAAGAAAAGTTCAACAAGAGCAGTTACAGGTGAAAAATCGCAAATGAGAAGTTCAACAATAGCAGCGACAAGTGAAACAACACCAATGAAAAGTGCAACAATATCAGTTAGGGATGAAACAACACGAATGAGGAGTGCAACAAAAAGCAGTGACAGGTGAATAAATACCAATAAAAAGCGCAACAAGAGCAATGACAGGAGAAAAAAAAAGATTGAGAGGTGCAACAAGACCAGTGACAGGTGAAACATCGCTAATAAAAGTGCAATAACAGCAGTTAGAGGTGAAACAACACCAAAGATAATTAAAGCTTGAATAGTGACAGGTGAAACAACACCAATAAATAGAAGTACAACAAGAACAAGGAAATATGAAACAATATCAATGATAAATGCCAGAAAAGCTGTTACAGGTGAAACAACACCAATGAAAAGTGCAACAAAAGCAGTGAAAGGTGAAACAATACCAATGAAAAGTGCAAAAAGAGCAGTGACAGGTGAAACAAAACGAATGAGAAGTACAACAAGAGTGGTGAAGCAGTTACAGGTGAAAAATCACGAATGAGAAGTGCAGCAAGAGCAGTGACAGATGAAACAACAATGAAAAGTGCCACAAGAGCAGCTGCTGGTGAAACAAAGGTGAAATAACACCAATGAAAAGTGCAACAAGAGCATTTACAGAAGAAACAACACGAATGAGAAACGCAACAAGAGCAGTGACAGGTGAAACAACACCAATTAAAAATGCAACAAAAGTAGTTTCAGGTGAAACAACACGAATGAGAAATTCAACATGAGCAGTGACAGAAAAAAACATTAAAAATGAAAAGTGAAACAAGAGCAGTTTTAGGTGGAACATCACTAATGAGAAGTGGAACAAAAGCAGTGTCAAGGGAAAACAATATCAATGAAAATATTTAAAGAGCAGTTACTGGTAAAACGATGAGAATGGGAAGGGCAACAAGAACAGTTACAGGTGAAACAACACGAACAGGAAATACAACAAAAGCAGTGACAGGTGAAACAACACCAATCAAATGTGCAACAAGAGCTGTTACATTTGAAACAACTCGAAATGAAATGTGCAACAAAAGAATTTGCGGGCTAGGCAAAACAAATGAGAAGTGCATCATGAGCAGTGACAGGTGAAACACCACGAATGAAAAGTGCAACAACAGCAGTAACAGGTAAAACAAAAAGAATGAGAAGTGCAACATGAGCAATAACAGATGAAACAACACCATTAAAAAGTGCAACAAGAGCATTTACAGGTTAAACAACATAAATGAGAAGTGCACCAAGAGTAGTGACAGAAGAAAAAACAATAAAGAAAAGTGCGACAGGAACAATTATAAGTGAAACATCAAGAATGAGAAGTGCAATATGAGCAGCAACAGAAGAAACATTACCAATGAAAAGTGTAACAACAACAGTCACAGATGAGACAACACCAATGAAAATTGAAATAAGAGCAGCTACAGGTGTAAAAACACGAATGATAAATGCAACCAAAGTAGTTACAGGTGGAAAAACATGAATGAGAAGTTCAACATAAGTATTGACAGGAAAACATTACCAATGAAAAGTGCAGGAAGAGAAGTTAGAGGTGAAACAACACGAATGAAAAGTGCAACAACAGCAGTCACAGGTGAGACAATACCATTAAAAATTGAAATATAGGCAGTTACAGGTGAGTAAACACGAATGAAAAGTGCAATAAGAGCTGCGACAGGGTAAACAGCACCAAAGAAAAGTGCAACAATAGCAGTTGCATGTAAAGCAAAACGAATGAGAAACTCAACAAGAGCAGTGACAGGTGAAAAAGCACCAAAGAAAAATGCAACAAGAACATTTACAGGTGAAGCAACACGAAAGAGAAGTGGAACAGGAGCAGTGATAGGGGAAACAACACAAATGAAAAGGGCATCAAGAGCAGTTTCAGGTGAAACAACAAGAATGAGAAGTGCAACAAAAGCTGTGATAGGTGAAGCAACAAAGATGAAAAGTGGAACAAGAGCATTTACAGGCGAAACAATAGGAATGACGAGTCCAACAAGAGCATTTAAAGGTTAAACAACGTGAATGAGAAGTGCATCAAGAGTAGTGACATAAGAAACAACAATAGAGAAAAGGGCAACAAGAGCTGTTACAGGTGAAACAACATATATGAGAGGTTCAAAAAGAGCAGTTTCGGGAGGGACAATACGAAAGAAAAGTGCTACAAGATCAATGACCGGTGAAAAAAAACACCAAAGAATAGCGCAGTAGGAGCAGTTACAGGTGCAAACAACACGAATAAGAAGTGCAAAATAAGTAGCAACAGAAAAAACATCACCAGTGAAAAGTGCAACAAGAGCATTTACAGGTGAAATTTCACGAATGAGAAGTGTAACAAGAGCAGTAACAGATGAAACGTCACCAATGAAAAGTGCAACAAGAGCAGTTACAGGTAAAACAACACGAACGGGAAATGCTTCTAAAGCAATGACAGGGTGAAACAACACCAATTAAATGTGCAACAGAAGCAGTTGCAGGTGAAACAACAGGAATGGAATTTGCAAAAAGAGCAGTGACAGGTGAAACAACACCAATGAAAAGTGCAAAAAGAACAGCTTATGGGAAGCAAAACGAATGAGACATGCAACAGGAAGAGTAACAGGTAAAACACAAATGAAAAGTGCAATAAGAACAGTTACAGGTTAAACAACACGAAACCGATCTAACATGAATACATATTAAAAATTTTTTAGATTTCTTTGCTAATACACATATAACATAATAAATAAGCTTGACAACGTTTTATCACTTCATAAATTGTAAATTTTGTAAGGTTGTGCAAAAAACATACCTCAAACACCTGCCTATATTACCTACGAACCCAAATTTTTATTTGAAACCGATCTAACCAGAATACATATTGTAACAAATTTAGATTTCTTTGCTATTACACATATGACAATATACATAAGCTTGACTACACTTTATCACTACATCAAATATTAAATTTTTTAAGTTTGTAAAAAGAAGATACCTGAAACATCTGCCTAAATTTAATAGGAGCCCAAATTATTATATGAAACAAATCTAACAAATACATATCATAAACGATTTAGATTTCTTTACTAATACTCATATAACAATATAAATAAGCTTGACTACGGTTTATTACTACATAAAATTGTAAATTCCTCGAACACCTGCCTAAATTACATAGTAGCCCAAATTAATATCAGAAACCGATCTAACATGAATACATACTATAACAAATTTAGATTTCTTTGCTATTACATATATAACAATATAAATAAGTTTGACATCGCTTTATCACTAAATCAAATTTGAAATATTTTACATTTGTGCAAAGGAGATACCCCCAAACACCTAATTAAATTACATAGAAGCCCATATTATTATTTGAAACCGATCTAACATGATTACATATTATAACAAATTTAGATTTCTTTGCTAATACACATATGACAATATAAATAAGCTTGACAACGCTTTATCACTACATCAAATTGTAAATTTTGTACAGTTGTGTAAAAAAAATACCTCAAACAGCCTTTTTTATCTAGGAACCAAAGTTATTATCTGAAACCGATCTATCCTGAATACATATTATAACAAATTTTGATTTCTTTGTTATTACACATATAACATAATAAAAAAAGCTTGACTACGCTTAATCAGTACATCAAATTGTGCAAAGGTGATACCTAAAACACCTACTTAAATTACCTAGGAACATAAGTTAGTATCTGAAACCGATCTAACATGAATACATATTAAACAAATTTAGATTTCTTTGCTATTACACATATAATAAAATAAATAAGCTTGACAACGCTTTATCACTACATCAAATTGTCCAAAGGAGATACCTCAAACACCTGCCTATATTACCTAAAAGCCCAAGTTATTATCTAAAACCGATCTTACATGAATACATATTATAACAAATATGGATTTCTTTGCTATTACAAATATAACAATATAAATAAGCTAGACTACGCATCATCACCACATCAAAGAGTAAATTGCTTACGAATGTGCAAAGGAGATACCTCAAACACCTGCCTAAATTAACTAGGAGCCCAAATTATTATTTGAAACAGGTCTAACATTAAAACATATTATAACTTATTTAGATTTCTTTGCTGTTAGACATATAACAATATAAATAAGCTTGACTCCGCTTTATTACCACAAAAAATTGTAAAGTTTTTAGGGTATTGCAAAGATGATTCCTCTTAAACCTGCCTAAATTACCTAGGAGTCCAAATTATTATCCGAAACCGATCTAACATGAATACATATTATAAAAAATTTAGATTTCTTAGCTTTTGCACATATAACATTAAAAATAATCATGACTACGCTTTATCAATACATTAAATTGTAAATTTTTACGCTTGTGGATAGTAGATACTTCAAACACCGGCCTAAATTACCTAGGAGCCCAAATTATTATCGAAACCGATCTAATCTTTATTTGCATTATTAAAACTTTAGATTTCTTTGCAATTACTCATATAACAATATAAGTAAGCTTCACTACGCTTTATCACTACATCAAATTGTAAATTTTTTACAGACCTGCAAAGAATATACTTTAGACACCTTCCTAAATTAAATAATAGCCCAAATTATTATCTGAAACAATTCTAACATGAAAATATATTATAACAAATTTAGATTTCTTAGCTATTTCACATATAACAATAGAAAAAAACTTGATTATCCATTATTACTACATGAAATTGAAATTTTTTACTGTTGGCAATGGAGATACCTCATACACCTGTCTAAATTACCTAGGAGCCCAAATTATTATCTGAAACAGATCTAACATGAATACATATTATATCAAATATATATTTTTTTTCTATTACACATATAACAATATTAATAACCTTGACTACGCTTTATCCCTTCATCAAATTGTAATTTTTTTTAGGGCTGTGCAAAGCAGGTACCTCAAACCAATACCCTAAATTACCAAGGAATTCAAATTATTATTTGAAACCGATCTAAAATAAATACATATTATATCTAATTTAGATTTCTTTGGTATTACACATATAACAATATAAACAAGCTTGACTACGCTTTATTACTACTTCAAATTGTAACTTTGTTACGGTTGTGAAAAAGGAGATATCTCTTACATCTGCCTAAATTAACTAGGAGCCCAAATTATTATCTGAAACCGATTTAACATGAATACAAATTATTAAAATTTTAGGTTTCTTTGCTATTACACCTATAACAATATAAATAAGCTTGACTAAGCTTTTTCACTACATGAAATTGTAAATTTTTTACAGTTGTGCAAAGGAAATTCTTCAAACAGCTGTGTAAATTACCTAGGAGCCCAAATTATTATCTGAAACCGATCTAACATGAATAAATATTATAACAAATTTATATTTTTTCTATTTCACATATAACAATATAAATTTGCTTAACTACGCTTTATCACTATATCAAATTGTAAAGTTTTTACGGTTGTGCAAAGAAGACATCTCAAATACCTGACTAAATTACCTATTAGCCCAATTTATTTTCTTAAACTGACCTAACATGAAAACCTATTTTGAAAAATTTAAATTTATTTGCTATAACACCTATAACAATATAAATAAGCTTGATGACAGTTTATCACTACATAACAGTTTTACCAATTGTGCAAATTAAATACCTCAAACACATGCCTAAATTACCTAGGGGCCCAAATTATTATCTGAAACCGATCTATTATGAATACATATTATAACAAAATCAGATTTCCTTGCTTTTACACTTTTAATATTATAAATAGGCTTGACTACGCTTAATCACTACATCAAATTGTAAATTTTTTACGGTTATGCAAAGGTGATACCTCAAACACCTGCCAAAACTAACTATGAGCCTAAATTAGTATCTGAAACCGATCTAGCATGAATGCACTATTATAACAAAATTTAGATTTCTTGGGGCTTTTTAACATATAACACAAATAAATAAGCTTGACTACGCTTAATCACTAATTCAAATTGTAAATTTTTTACGGTTGTGCAAAGGAGATACCACAACTACCTGCCTAAATTACCTAGAAATCTATATTATTATCTAAAACAGATTAAACATGAATCTACACATTATAACAATTATATTTCTTTGCTATTACACACTATAACAACATAAATAAGCTAGACTACGCTTTATCACCCTATCAAATTTTAAATTTTTTACAGTTGTGGAAAGGAAAAACTTCAAACACCTCCCTAAACTTTCTCGGAGATAAAATTAAAATTAAGTGCAAAGGTGATACCTCTTACACCTGCGTAAATTACCTAGGAGCCCAAACTATTTTCTGAAACCGATCTAACATTAAAACATATTATAATTAATATAGATTCCTTGCTGTTACACATATAACAATATAAATAAGATTGAATACGCTTTATCACTACAACAAATTTTAAATTTTTTACGGTTGTGCTAAGGTGATTCCTCAAAAACCTGCCTAAATCACCTAGGAGCCCAAATTATTATCTGAAACCGATCTAACTGAATACACATTATAACAAATTTAAGTCCTCTTAGATTGCATACATTATAACTTTATAAATTAATCCTTGCTACGTACCATTACATCAAATTGTAAATTATTTACGCTTGCACAAAGAAGATAACTCAAACACCGGCCTAAATTACCTAGGAGCCCAAATTATTATCTGAAACTGATCTAATCTGAATACATATTAATAAAATTTAAGAGTTCTTTGCTATTACACATATAACACTATATATAAGCTTGACTACGTTTTATCACTACATCAAATTGGAAGTTTTTTACAGTTGTGCAAAGGAAATACTTCAAACACCTCCCTAAATTATCTAGGAGCCCAAATAAAAATCTAAAACTGATCTAATTATGAATACATTTAACAAATTAGATTTTTTTGCTATTTCACATAAACAATATAAATAAGCTTGACTACGCTATATCACTACATCAAATTGTTAATTTTTTAAGGTTGTGCAAATGAGATACCTCAAACACCTTTACAATTCACCTAGAAAAACTAATTATTATCTGAAACATATATAATATGAATACATATTATATCAAATTTAGATTTCTTTGCTGTTACACATAAAGAAGACAATATAAGTATGCCTATTCATTCAAATTGTAATTTTTATTCGATGTGTAAAGCACATACCTTAAACACATGCCTAAATTACCTAGGAGCCCAAATTATTATCAGAAATTGACCTAACATGAATACAATTTATACAAATTTAAATTTCTTGTAAATTTCACGTATAACAATATAAACAAGCTTAACTACGCTAAATCACAACTCCAAATTGTAAAGTTTTTACGGTTGTGCAAAAGGGATACCTCTAATACCCGCCTAAATTACCTAAGAGCCCAAATTATTATATGAAACCGATCTATTATGAATACATATTATAACAAATTTAGATTTCTTTGCTATTATACCTATAATAATATAAATAAGAATAACTACGCTTTATCACTAGATCAAATGGAAATTTTTTTTATGGTTGTGCAAAGGAGGTACCTCAAACACCTCTCTAAATTACCTAGGTGCCCAAATTATTATCTGAAACTGATTTAAAATGATTAAATATTTTAATTAATTTAGATTTCTTTGCTATAACACATATAACAATGTAAATAAGCTTGACTACGCTTTATCATTACATAAAACTGTAAACTTTTTTCGGGTGTGCAAAGAAGTTACCTCAAACACCTGCCTCAATTAAATAGGAACCCAAATTATTATTTTAAAAAATCTAACATGAATAAATATTGAAAACAAATTTAGATTTCTTTGCTAGTACACACATAACATTATATTAAAAAGCTTGATTACGCTTTATCACAAAAATTTGCAAATTGTTTACGGTTGTGCAAAGGTGATTCCTCAAAAACCTGCCTAAATTAACTAAGAGTCCAAATTATTATCTGAAACCGATCTTGCATGAATCGGTTTCAGATAATAATTTGGGCTCCAAGGTAATTTAGGCAGGTGTTTTAAATATCTACCTTGCATAATCGAAAAAAATTTACAATTGGATTTGGTGATAAAGCGTAGTCAAGCTAATTTATATTATTATATGTGTGATAGCAAAGAAATCTAAATTTGTTATAATATGTATTAATTTTAGATTGGTTTCAGATAATAATTTGGGCTCTTAGGTAATTTAGGCAGGTGTTAGAGTTATCTCCTTTGCCGACAACCGTAAAAAATTCTATTACTGAACATCTACTATCCAGTCAAAACTAATTTATTGTTATATGTGTAGTAGCAAAGAAACCTAAATTTGTTGTAATTTGTATTCATGTTAGATCGGTTTCAGATAATAAAATATGGTCCTAGGTAACTTAGGCAGGTGTTTGAGGTATCTTCTTTGCACAACTATAACAAACCTGCCAATTTGGTGTTGTTTTTTTGATTAAAGCGTAATCAAGCTTGTGTCAATTGTCATATGAGTAATAACAAAGAAATCTAAATGTTAGATCGGTTTCAGATAATAATTTGGGCTCCTAGTTATTTAGGGCAGGTATTTGGGATAGCTCCTTTGCACACACCGTAAAAAATTTACAATTTGATGTAGTGTTAAAGCAAGTTAAGCTTGTTTTTATTGTTTTTATTGTTATTTTTTATGTTTAATAGCAAATAAATCTAAATTGGTTACAATATGTATTCATGTAAGATCGGTTTAAGATAATAATTTTGGTCCTAGTTAATTAAGATAAATGTTTGAGGTATCTCCTTTGCAAAACTCTAAATAATTTACAATTTAAAGTAGTGATCAAGCGTTTTGAAGCATATTTATATTGTTATCTGTGTAATAGCAAAGAAATCTAAATTTGTTATGTGTTTCATGTTAGAAAGATTTCAGATAATAATTTGGGCTCCTAGGTAATTTAGGTAGGTGTTTGAGGTATCTCCTTTGCATAACCGTAAAAATTTACAACTTGATGTTGTGATAAGGCGTAGTCAAGCTTGTTTAAATGGGTGTATGCGTAATAGCAAAGAAATTTAAATTTGTTATAATATGTTTTCATGTTAGAACGGTTTCAGATAATAATTTGGGCTCCTAGGTAATTTAGGCAGGTGTTTCAGATATCTCCTTTGCACAAACGTATAAAAATTTGGTGTAGTGATAAAGCGTAGTCAAGCTTATTTATATTGTTATATGTGTAATAGCAAAGAAATCTAAATTTGTTATAATATGTATTCATGTTAGATCGGCTTCAGATAATAATTTGGGCTCCTATGAAATTTAGGCAGGTGTTTAAGGTATTTCTTTGCAAAACCATAAAAAATTTACAATTTGATGTAGTGATAAAGCGTTGTCAAGCTAATTATGTTGTTATGCGTGTAATAGCAAAGAAATCTAAATTTGTTGTTATATGAATTCATGTTAGATTGGTTTCAGATAATATTTGGGCTCCTAGTTAATTTAGGCAGGTTTTTGAGGTATCTCCTTTGCAAAACCATAAAAAATTTGTAATTTTTTGCAGTGATAAAGCATAATCAAGCTTATCAATATTCTTATTTGTGAAATAGCAACGAAATCCAAATTTGTTATAATATGAATTCATGCTAGATCTGTTTCAGATAATAATTTTGGCTCCAAGGTAATTTAGGCAGGTTTTTGAGGTATCTCCTTTGCACAATGGTAAAAAATTTGAAACTTGATGCAGTGAAAATGCGTAATCCATCTTACTTATATTACTATGTGTGTGTGTAATAGCAAAGAAATCTAAATTTGTTATTATATGTATTCATGTTAGATCAGTTTCAGATAATATATTGGGCTCCTAGGAAATTTAGACAGGTGTTTAAGGTATTTCCTTTGCAAAACCGTAAAAAATTTATAACTTGATGTAGTGATAAAGTGTAGTCAAGCTTAACTATATTGTCATGTGTGTACTAACAAAGAAATTTTAAATTGGAAATTATATTAATTCATTTTAGATCGGTTTCAGATAATAATTTGGCCTCCTAGGAAACTTAGACAGGTGTTTAAGGTAGTTTACTTTTTAATACTCTTATTGCGCTGTAGCAATAGAGCATAGTAAAGCTTGTTAATATTGTTATATGTGTAATAGCAAAGAAATCTTATTTTTTTTAAAATGTATTCAAGTTAGATCGGTTTAAGATTATAATTTTGCTCCTATTTAGTTTATGCATGTGTTTGAAGTATCTCCTTTGCACAAACTTTAAAAATTTACAATATGATGTAGTGATTAAGCATATTCAAGCTTATTTATATTATTCTTTTTATAATAGCAAAGAAATCTAAATTTGTTATAATATGTATTCATGTTAGATCGGTTTCAGATAATAATTTGGGCTACTAGGTAATAAAGACAGCTGATTGAGGTATCTCCTTTTCACAACCATAAATAATTTAAAATTTGATGTAGTTATAAAGCATAGTTAAGCTTATTTATATTCTTATATGTTTAGTAGCAAAGAAACCTAAATTTGTTATAATATGTATTCATGTTAGATTGCTTTCAGATAATAGTTTGGGCTCCTAGGTAATTTAGGCAGGTGTTTGGGGTGTCTATTTTGCATACTATAACAAATTTGAAATTTGATGTTGTGATAAAGCGTAATCAAGCTTGTTTAAATTGTTATAGGTGTAATAGCAAATAAATCTAAATTTTTTAAAATATGAATTCATGTTATATCGGTTTCAGATAATAATTTAAGCTCCTAGGTAATTTATGCTGGTGTTTCAGGTATCTCTTTCGCACAAAACTAAAAATATTAAAATTTTATATAGTAATAAAGCGTAGTTGGGCTTGTTATATTGTATATGGGTGTATAAATAGCACTATGAAAGTGGTTATTAATGTGTATTCATTGTAGATCGGTTTCGGAGAATAATTTTGCTCCTAGGTAATTTAGGCAGGTGTTTGATGTATCTCCTTTGCACAACACTAAAAAATTTACCATTTGATAAAACATATTCAAGCTTATTTATATTGTTATCTGTGTAATAGCCAAGAAATCTAAATTTGTTATAATATGTATTCATGTTAGAAAGGTTTCAGATAATAATTTGGGCTCCTTGGTAATTAGGGCAGCTGTTTGAGGTATCTCCTTGGCCCAATCTTAAAAAATTTGCCAATTGATGTAGTGATAAAGAGTTGTCAACCTTATTTATATTGTTATTTGTGGAGTAGCAAAGAAATCTAAATTTGTTATATGTATTCATGTAAGTTCGGTTTTAGATAATAATTTGGGCTACTAGGAAATTAGGGCAGGTGTTTAAAGTGCTTATCTTGCACAACCGTAAAAAATTTACAATTTGATATAGTGATTATGCGCAGTCAAGCTTGTTTATATTGTTATGTGTGTAATAGCAAAGAAATCTAAATTTGTTATAATATGTATTCATGTTAGATCGGTTTCAGATAATAGGTTTGCTAGTAGGTAATTAAAGCAGATGTTTGTGGCATCTCCTTTGCACCAACTTAAAAAATCTACCATTTGATTTAGTGATGAAGAGTAGTCAATCTTATTTATTTCGCTATATCTGTAATAGCAAAGAAATCTAAATTTGTTATAAAATGTAAAGTTCGGTTTCAGATAAAAATTTAGGCTCCAAATTAATTTATGCAATTGCCTGAGGTATCTCCTTTGCACAACAGTAAATTATCTACAATTTGTTTATATGTGTAATAGCAAAGAAATCTAAATTTTATATAATATGTATTCTTGTTATATCAGTTTCAGATATTATTTTGGGCTCCTACCTAATTTAGGCAGGTGTTTAAGGTATTTCCTTTGCAAAACCGTAAAAAATTTACAATTTGATGTAGTGATAAAGCGTTGTCAAGCTTAATTATATTGTTATGTATGTACTAGCAAAGAAATTTTAAATTTGAAATTATATTAATTCATGTTAGATCGGTTTCAGATAGTAATTTGGGCTCCTAGATAATTTAGGCAGGTTTTTGAGGTATCTCCTTAGCACAAACGTAAAAAATTTGCAATTTGATGCAGTGATAAAGGATAGTCAAGCTAATTTATATTGCTATATATATAAGCAAAGAAATCTAAATTTGTTTTAATATGTATTCATGTTAGAAAGGTTTCCGAAAATAATTTGGATTCATAGGTAATTTAGGTAGCTGTTTGAGGTATGTTTTTTGCACAACCGTAAAAATTTTTAATTTTGATGTAGTGATAAAGCGTAGTGAAGCTTATTTATATTGTTAAATATGTAGTAGCAAAGAAACCTAAATTTGTTATAATATGTATTCATGTTAGATCGGTTTCAGATAATAATTCGGGACTCCTAGGTAATTTAGGCAGGTGTTTTATTTATCTTCTTCCCACATCCGTAAAAAATTTACACTTTCATGTAAAAATAAAGCGTAATTAAGGTTGCAAATATTTTTATAGGTGTAATAGCAAAGAAATCAAAATTAATTATAATATGTAATGTTAGATCAGTTTCAGATAATATTTTTGCTCCTAGGTAATTTAGGTAGGTGTTTGAGGTATCTCCTTTGCACAACCTTAAATTATTCAAAATTTGATATGGTGATAAAGCATAGTCAAGGTTATTTATATTGTTACATGTGTAATAGCAAAGAAATCTCAATTTGTATATGAATATGTATTCATATTAGATCGGTTTAAGATAATAATTTTGGCTCCTAGGTAATTTATTCAGAAATTAGTTTTTTCTTCTTTGCAAAACCGTCAAAAATTTACAATTTGATGTAATGATAAAGCGTAGATAAGCTTGTTTATATTGTTATATGTGTTATAGCAAAAAAATCTAAATTGGTTATAATATATATCATGTTAGATAGGTTTCAAATAATAATTTTTTTCTTAGGTAATTTAGGCAGGTGTTTGAGGTATTTTTTTGCACAACCCTAAAAATTTACAATTTGATGTAGTGATAAAGCATATTCAAGCTATTTATTATCTGTTAGTATCTGTGTTACATAAACAAAGAACGATTCTGATTAATGTATTATTAACTATGTATTGATGTTAGAAAGGTTTCAGAAAACAATTTGGGCTAATAGTCAATTTTAGCAGATTTTTGAGGTATCTTCTTTGGACAACCGTAAAACATTTACAATTTGATGTAGTGATAAAGCGTAATCAAGCTTATTTATATTGCTATGTGTTTAGTAGTTATGAAATCTAAATTTGTTATAATATGAATTGATGTTAGATTTGTTTCATATAATAATTTGAGCTCTTATGTAATATAGACAGGTGTTTTACATATCTCCTTTGCACAACCGTAAAAACATACAATTTGATGTAGTAATAAAGCAAAGTCACATGCCTTATTTTATATTGTTATATGTGTAATCAAAGAAATCTAAATTTGTTATAATATGAAATCATGTTAGATCGGTTTCAGAAAATAATTTTGGTTCCTAGTTAATTTAGGTAATTGATTGAGGTATCTCCTTTGATTAACTGTAAAAAGTTTATAATTTCATGTGGTGATAAAGCGTAGTCCAACTGGTTTATATTGTTATATATGCAATAGGAAAGAAATCTAAATTTGTTATAATATGTATTCATGTTAGATTGGTTTCAGATAATAATTTAGGCTCCTAGGTTAATTTAGGGCAGAAGGCTACCAAAGGTTATCTGCCTTTGCCCACAACCTTAAAAATTTACAATTTGATTGTGTGATAAAGCGTTATTATATATAGTTTTACTTTAATTTTTTGTATATGTGTAATAGCAATGAAACCTAAATTTGCCATAATATGTATTCATGGTAGATCGGTTTCAGATAATAATTTGGGCTCCTAGGATCATATCATTCAGGTGCATTGAGGTATCCTCCTTTGAAACAACCGTAATAAATTTAAAATCTAGCATGTTACAAAGGCTTAGTCAAGCTTGTTTACATTGTTATTTGTGTAAAAGCAAAGAAATATAAATTGGTTATAATATGTATTCATGTTAGATCGGATTAAGATAATAATTTTGCTCCTAGTTAATTTGGGCAGGTGCTTGAGGTATCTCCTTTGCACAACAAAAAAAAAAAATAATCCATAAAAAAATTTACAATTTGTTTTAGAGATAAAGCGTAGTCAAGCTTGTTTATATTGTTATACGTGTAATAGCAAAGAAATCTAAATTTGTTTTAATATGTATTCATATTAGATCGGTTTCGGATAATAATTTTGCTCCTAGGTAATTTAGGCAGGTGTTTGAGCTATCTCCTACACAACCCTAAAAATTTTACAATTTGTTGTAGAGATAAAGCGTATTCAATCTAATTTATATTGTTATATGTATAATAGCAAAGAAATCTAAATTTTTTATAATATGTATTCATGTTAGAAAGGTTTCAGATAATAATTTTAGCTCCTATTTAATTTAGGCAGCTGTTTGAGGTATCTCCTTTGCCTAACCTTAAAAAATTTAAAATTTGATGTAGTGATAAAGCGTTGTCAAACTTATTTATATTGCTATATGGAATTAGCAAAGAAACCTTAATTTGCTATAATATGTATTCATGTTAGATCTGTTTTAGAAAAAAATTTTGGCTCCTAGGTAAATTAGGCCGGTGTTTAAGGTATATATACTTTACACAACAGAAACAAATTTGCAATTTCATGTTGTGATAAAGCGTAATCAAGCTTTTTTAAATTGTTATATGTGTAGTAGCAAAGAAATCTAAATTAGTTATAAAATGTATTCATGTCAGATCGGTTTCAGATAATAATTTGGGTTTCTATGTAATATAAGCAGGTGTTTTAGATATCTCTTTTGAACATTCTTAAAAAAATTACAATTTGATGTAGTAGTAAAGCATATTCAAGCCTATTTATATTGGTATATGTAATAATTCCAAAGAAATCTAAATTTGTTATAATATGAATTAATGTTATATCGGTTTAAGAAAATAATTTAGGCTCCTAGTTAAATTAGGACATGGCTTGAGGTATCTCCTTTGAACAACAGTAAAAAATTTACAATTTGATGTGGTGCTCAATCGTAGTCAAGTTTGTTAATATTGTTATATGTGTAATATCAACCAAATCTAAATTTGTTAAAATATGTATTCATGTTAGAAAGGTTTTAAATAATAATTTGGGCTCCTAGGTAACTTAGGCAGATGTTTGAGGTATCTTCTTTGCACAACCGTAAAAAATTTAAAATTTGATGTAGGGATTAAGCGTAGTCAAGCTTATTTATATTGTTATATGTGTAGAAGCAAAGAAACCTTAATTTGTTATGATATGTATTCATATTAGATCAGTTTCAGATAATAATTTGGGTTCATAGCTAATTTAGGCAGGTATCTTTTTTGTATACCTATAACAAGTTTTCAATTTGATGTATTGATGAATCGTTATATTATTATATTTGTAATAACAAAGAAATCTAAATTTGTTATAATACGAACTCATGTTAGAAAGGTTTCAAATAATAATTTGGGCTCCTAGGTAATTTAGGCCGGTGTTTGAAGTATCTCCTTTGGACAACCATAGAAAATTTGCAATTTGATGCAGTGATAAAGTGTAGTCAAGCATATTTATATTGTTATATTGGTAATAGCAAAGAAATCTAAATTTGTTATAATATGAATTCATATTAGATCGGTTTCAGATAATAATTTTGCTCCTAGGTATTTTATGCAGGTGTTTTAGTTATCTCCTCTAACCAATCTTAAATTATTTACAGTTTGATATGGTGATAAAGCGTTGTCAAGGTTATTTATATTGTTAAATGTGTAATTGCAAAGAAATCTCAATTTGTTATAATATGTATTCATATTAGATCGGTTTAAGAAAACAATATGGGCTCCTAGGTAATTTATTCAGATGTGTTCTTTTTTCTTCTTTGCAAAACCGTAAAAAATTTACAATTTAATGTAGTGATAAAGCGTAGTCAAGCTTGTTTATAGTTTTATTTGTGTAATAGCAAAGAAATCTAAATTTGTTATATGTATTCATGTTAGATCGGTTTAAGATTATAATTTGGGCTCCTAGGAAATTTAGGCAGGTGTTTGAGGTATTTTATTTGCAAAACCGTAAAAATTTTACAATTTGATGTAGTGATAAAGCGTAGTTAAGCTTGTTTATATTGTTATATGTGTTATAGCAAAGAAATCTAAATTGGTTATAATATGTATTAATGTTAGATAGGTTTCAGATATTAATTTTGCTCTTAGGTAATTTAGGCAGGTGTTTGAGGTATTTCTTTTTCACAACCCTAAAAAATTTACAATTTGATGTAGTGATAAAGCATATTCAAGCTTATTTATATTGCTATATGTGTAATAACAAAGAAATCTATATTTATTATAATATGTGTATTCATGTTGCAAAGGTTTCAGATAACAATTTGGGCTCCTAGTTAATTTAAGCAGATGTTTGAGGTATCTCCTTTGCACAACCTTAAAATATTTACAATTTGATGTAGTGATAAAGCGTAAATCAAGCTTATTTATATTGCTATGTGTTTAATAGTTATGAAATCTAAATTTGTTATAATATGAATTGATGTTAGATTCGTTTCATATAATAATTTGACCTCCTATGTAATATAGGAAGGTTTTTAAAATATCTCCTTTGCACAACCGTAAAAAGATACAATTTGATGTAGTAATAA
>JABUQX010010091.1:7500-57780 GCA_015478945.1 Trachelipus rathkii | reverse complement strand
AAAGAGAAAGAGTATGAGAGATTTGCATTTGTGTTTAATCAAAATATAAGTTAAGAATACTTCGAAGTTTGCGTTCGTTTTATATAGTATCATACTTTATCTAGAGTATAAAAAATTTGTAAGAAATGCTTATATATACACAAAAAGTAAGGTAATTATATTCCTTAATTTCTGGTAAGGTTGCTATTCCCTGAGTGCTTGTACTAAAATTTAAAGACACGTTCTTTTATATATTATACTAACGAAAAAATAATACACTCAGATGAGCAAGAGATGAGGGATAGTGGTAGGTTCCCCGCCTATACCGTACTACTCACGCTCCTCATCGTGTCATGATAATTGGATGAATGTTTTCATTCAATATATAAAATCAGCTAAAATTTTAATTTCTTTCAATAATGGAAACTTTAAATATAAATACAATAATAGTTATGATATGAAAATCAATTATTTGTAATATATAAATATGTCAAATATTTATGATAATACTTTTAGTAATATTAAATAAATTGTTTTTATTCTGTTTATTTCCAAAACCACGTGCTCGCATTCACAACAGCTAGTAATATTGCACAAAATATGTTTAACAAACCAAGTAAGTTGCCTATCTATACGAATCGCTGTGAGCCGTATAGGTGAAATTCGTTGTATACTATAAACTGTGAGATATAGAGCATTTCTATCGATAGCATACAATAGACACAATGATATAAAAACGTAAAAACGGTCTATAAATTAATATTAAGCAATAATATAGTGAAAAATATACATTTATTAAAATTTTTATATATTATCTATATCTTAAACACTTATCGTATCAGGGGATTGAGCCGATACGAAACCTAGAAGATAGTATAAACTAAAGACGATGGACTATCATATGTTATGGAAAACTATTTTGTTTATCGCATAACCACCACTAATATCTTATTATACTTTAGGTACACTTAGTATAATTCTTTATTTCTATCTCCTCACTTTAAATCATAATAATTGCGGGACTTAAAGGTCCGCATACACAAACATTTTAGTTATTATGAGTCTGATTGAGGAAGTTATTTCCATGAATGAAAATGCCTTTATCATCACGTAAATTTTCTATAGCTTTAGCCTTATTATTCACCTTACTAATAATATTTATTGATAACTTTTTTATATTTATATACGTATTTTTCCATAACTACAATCACGACTTCCTAAAACTACTGCATATAATGTTCTAAACTTCCTGTTATGTTGGCTTCCCTACATTGGGACCTCTTCCAATGAATACTTTAGAATTTCTAAAATCAATTCTAATTAAATACAATATAACTAATTCACACATATAGTCATATAAGATTTCTTATATCTTTTAATATATACAACAACACTCAACTGGCAGTTTCCTTTAAGATTAAAGAAGCAATCCCCAAAGAATCATTGAGTCAACATACATCGTTTACCAAATATAAATGTGCCGACTATAATGTCGACTATTGCTATTAGGTATCAAACTTTACTTAATATATATATATCTAAAAGATCGAGCCCTCCAATACACATATGGGCATATTCACTTTCGAACTATAATCTCTAGCCCAATTACTCTCATACCAGAGAATTAGGCTATGTCAGTAAGAGATCGCTATGTAACCTCAAGAGTTACATTCACCTATATATATATCTCAAAACATTTTCCCATTCTTTAAGATAATGTATTCTACATATATGAATATGAAGAACTCATAAAATAATATTTGGAATCTTCATTATATAATATAATAAAACACTTAACCTACTAACTTAACTAATCTCAATTCAAGAATCAATTGGGCTTCCTATGATTTATGCACTTGAAACTCATTGCCTCACAGAGTTTTCGTGCAAAAAACGTATACACGTATATATTTTCTATATCGAGGTTTTACTTATTTGTTTATTGACAAGACTCGTGGTTTAGTCTGTTTGTAGATGACCCATATATATATATATATTTATATATATATATATACTTTATATATATATATTATAATATTTACTATATCATATATATATATTTAAACACTAGATCTTTATACTATTCAATGTCGAACAAAGAGAAATTAAATAAAAAATTTACAGCATGTAGCTTATATTTACACAAAAAAAGTGCCCTAGCAACTATTGTGATGTGAAGTTTTATCGTGATATGGAGAGAAAATTTAGATTAAGCCGATTTTATTGATGAAATTATTGATTAATTCAAACGTGAGGCCTACTTCTACTATACTGAGCCTAGTCAATTATTATTTATTGTATATACACATTACAGAATATTGAATTATTATTAAATATTGTTCTACTTTAAATAATGCTAACCATAATATAGAATTAAAGGAGTGAAATTCCTTTACGTTATGTGATAAAACATTTTATTATTCTAATTTATTGCGTGAGCATAAGTTTATAGCTAAAAATCACGAAGTCACATAACTATCGAGCTTTCTTACGTTATATCGAGTAAAACACCAAATGCAAATCAGGAAAATCACGGCCTATCGTTATTAGCATTACAGTTATATATATAAGGTCAGATATGAGATAGAGGTGAAAATTATCATGAAAAATATTATTGAGTCGAGTGGATATCTATATATATATATATATATATAATTAATATATATATTAATATATATTTAATATATTAAATATATATTAATATATATAGTATATATATATAGGTATATATTAAATATATTATATTAATATTTATTTGTAATTATATATATTTATATATAATATTTATTATAATATTATATATAATAATATATATTATAATATATATATATATATTATATATTATATATAATTATATATATAATATATATATATATATATATATATTATATATATTATATATATATAAATATATATTATATAATTAATATATATATATATATATAATATTAATATATTATATATATATATATATATATATATATATTAAATATATATATGCACAATAACTAAATAAAAGTGAAAGAAATATATTGAAAATCACTTTAATTTCTATGAAAAGGGTGAAGTGGGTGTAAGTTCCGTATATCTCCTAAAAGTCGATAACGTATGATCGTGTATTAAAAGAATAATATATAAATGAGAACGAGTCATTAAAAAATAAATATTTTAATTTCTCTCGTCTACTGAATAGCAAAAAGGGATTAGCCAAATACAACCCCTATACAACCCCACCAGGTACAGCAATAACTTCTTTGATGCCAATTTTACCTAATCTAACACATTCCCACTAGGACCACTAACTAACCTAACACTACTCTACTAAACTATGACCATACAAACTTTATAACGCGAGCATATTACGTGATATATATAATATATTATATATATATATAATATAATATATAATATATTAATATTATATATATTATAATATAATATATATATATATATATATATATATTTATATAATTTATATATATATATATATTATTAATATATAATATAATATAATATAGGACTTATAATATATATAATATATTTATATTATTAATATAATATATATATATATAATTATATATATATTATATTATATTATAATATAATATAATATAATATATTATTATATATATATGATTTAATATTATATATATATATTAATATATATATATATAATATTATATATATATATATATAATATATATATAAATATATTATATTAATATAATTAATATATCAATTCATTTAAAATGAGTCACAGGAGATTTTTACTCATCCAATCACAGAGATCTGAGAACCTGGACTCACGCGTCCGCTGAGTTTAACATATATAGACCGTTATTCTGATTTTGGCAATATATATTTCATTACAGATAATTCTTATTAAAAATAAGAACGTTCTGAAAAAATTTTACTTTTAAGTTCTGCTTTTCAGTCTTTATTATCATATCGATTTTAAGACAATTTACCTAAGTATATATTTATCTCAATCCAATAATCATTATATGAAATTTTGACAAATTCCACTAAAGATTAGCCTTATTTATTCGTCATTACCTATTACTCGAGAAAATTATTCTATTCTTACCAAAAATGTAAACAAATGAAGTAATGGCGAGGATAAAGCGGTCATATATATAGAATTTTATTTTATTTTATTATATTTATTTTCTATTATAAAGGTATATCAATTTTTATTTATTTATTTATGACTTTAAGAGTAATGAGATGGTGTCAAATATTTGTATTTGTGAGTATGATTTTTACATACAATTTATAATAATAAATTATCCTTAAATATTTCAAACACATATTAGCAATGGAATATAAATGTTTTTCACTACGTTAGGTAGTAATACATACCAGTTGAAGATGCTTCCTTGATAAAATGGCTTTAATTATTTTTACCTAAAGTACTTTTATTTGGGGCCAATTTTTGAATGAAAAAGATGTTACAATTATGCTCACACTCTATATATTTATTCACGTTGCTTATTTTGTAATATATATATATATTATATATATTATATATTATATATTATATATATATATATATATAATAATATATAATATATATATATATATATATATATATTATATATATATATATATATATATGATGTGATGGCGTGATATTATACAAATATACTAGTAGTATACACTTAACAGTACTATATATTATATATATATATAGTTTTAATCAATACGCCAGTCACCAGACATATTTTAATAAATAAATATAAACGTTCTTTATATCGTTTTATTAATAAATACACAAATAGAACAAGTACGCTCACGTTAAGTAAGGAAAATATTTACTCCAAAATCTTCTATTTCAAAAATGCATACTAATACAGAGTTTAGGTCCATTGTTAAACGCATTGTCACAATAGTAGGGATAGATCGCAGTTTGCAAGAGTTACAAGTCAGACCTACCAGCTTTAATTATCTATATCTAGCTTTGTAAACTGTGAGGACGCTTGTGAACAATTGTGAGATAAATGAATGGTACTTTAAAGCCTTCCAACTTTAACTATATATATTAATATATATAATATATATATATATATATATATATATATTTAATATATATATATATATACTTATTAATATATATATAATATAATATATTAATATATATTAAATTATATATATATATATAATATATATAATAATAATTAATATATAATATATATACTACTATTAATTTAATAAGTTTACTGACACCAATAAATGTGTGAATATCGTTTTAAAAGGTAAATATGAGTGAGCAAAATTTTATCACCTATAGATTAACACGAGTGAGTAATCCTACGATACCGAGATTAAACACTACTTCTCAAAATATCCACGATAATACCTGATATCAGATTAATAATCACACGATATCACTCATCAATAAATTCGACCGATACTCACACCTAGAATTAAACACCTAGGATTATACGTGATTACAATGGTAATCGGTTGCATATAACTAATATATATTAATATTAATATATATATATATAATTCTATTAATCTAAAGAGGTACTACATAATATTAACTTAAAAAAATTAATTATGGGCTTTATATTAATAATATCTAAAATATATATATCATTATTTCTCAAGTGTGTTGGTTCCATAGTTTACCATATATTCGTTAAGAGAATATTTATAATTTGTTAGGTAATATTCTTAAATTAAATCCTGTACCACTTACTATATATACACATTACCTACCCCATATAATGAGTATATATATATATTATAATATATAATATATAATATATAATATATATATTTATATAATATATCTATATATATTTATATATATATATTGTAAATATAAACATTATTATATATATATACATAGATAAATATTTATAATTATAATAAACATATATATTTTTTATACTGTAAAATATATAAATATATTTATATAATTACGAAAAGTTAGCACATCAGGAAAAGTCATTGTATATGATAAAAATCATTTAAATATAAATATATTAATCAATGCCGTTATTTTTATTAGCAATTTCCAAGATAAAAAAATCAGATAATATATAATAATTTTTTATTATTTACAGTAGACGTATGTGCGGGAACCCATAGGGTGACACATACTTCATCTATTCACTGAGGCGATGGGATCAATGCTAATCCTATGTGTTTTTGTTTTTTAATCCTTTTATTCAGGTTCAAGACTTGGCTAAGCTAAGGTGATCAACAATCTTCCAAACAGTAGTAGCATCCAATACAAGTACACATATATTATGTAAAAATTAAAAAATCATTTAAATATGATTATTTAAATGTTTATTCTTGCTAACCATCTAAAAAGTGTCTTGATGAAAATTATATAATTGATGTATAAATATTAATACCTTTAATTATTTTATCCATTAATCTCCACTATATTTTCTAACCGGAGATTTGATGTTTTTTAGGCTTCTTTTTTGTGTTGTATTCTTGGTTTAGAAGTCCCCCTTTGGGGCAGAATAAAATATTGTTCAGAAGTCTTTTTCTAAGTGAACCTTCTGAGTGCAAGTGGTAATTCAAGAGAAAAATTACTACAGTTTGGCTTCTCTTGCTTCGGATTATGAACCGTGCTTTTGGAACGCACGATCAGATGATGATGTCCGTGCCCTGTGCCGCCGCTATTTACTCACCAAGAAGCCTCTATGTGTCAAAAAGCGTTTGGATACGCGAAAGTAAGGAGGAAAATATACGTGACCGGGGAGAGAGAGATTATTAGACTAGACAGCCGAAAGGACAAAGGATGAGATCGAGCATGAACAGTATTTAAAGAGCGATCACATTATATTCCTATACTCTCGCACTAGAATCGAACGTTATATCTTATATTTTTTGAGAGAGCTCATGAATAATTTTATACACCTATGACCTGAGACCTTATATTGGTCCTTTAACCTTTTTGTAGCTTTATGACCTTTTTTACGACCATACCCTGTGAGAGAGTAGGTCTTACCATAGGGGTCAATTTGGCCCATACGGTATTTTTCGGCAAACCCTAATTTTTAGGCAACCCCTTTTTATTATCCGGATCACAACCATTGTGATATTTTGTGACATCACCCTTTATACGAAGAAGGGTTGCGCAAACGGTTGCGCAGCAACCGTTGTACGTTATTGCTCACCCCTATATATTTTACGCCCCTAATTTTTATCGACCATAATATTAGGAGTTCAATATTATTGCCACACACGGTTAATATTGATCTTACATTTAGGGGCTTATAGCCCTTATATTTTTGAGTGTAATGTCTTAACTACTTTTTTATTGTCTCACTTAATCGCTTTGCTTTCACCAAGTTTGACACACGATCTAAACAAAAATGTGAGTAATAGTTTTTAGACACAGCACTATCAGTTATATCAATTTTTATTATATGATCACTGCACCATATTGAGGGTCAATCTGTTAATCGTCTTGACGGCCATACAAAATCTTTATTTTGTACAACAAAGAAATAAGAAGAGAGTGTCTTTTAGAACACTCTTATTATTGAGTGTAATGAGTCTTATTTTTTTAAATCTACTTGATTTTTGATTCTATATATTATTTAGTGGCATATATCCACTTATGAGATTACACTATGCACATTATACAGGTACTTCCATCTTTCTCATTATTTGTCACTCCACTAACGCCCTAAATTTTTCTATTGAGCGAGCCAGCGTGCGATTCTCAATATTGCACTCGCAAGAAGGAGAGATGATGTATTATTTATTTATTTATTATTATTATTATTAATTATTATTAATTATTATATTATATTATTATTATTATTATTATTATTATTTTATTATATGGTACTATTACCTACATAGTAGAAGGATAAAGAGGATGATTCAAGGTTTTCCTTTCATCGTCATTAACCCTACTATGACTAATAATTAAGCCATTCCTTATTATCTGGTTTTGTAATAATTTTAATATGCATCTGATAATTACTTTATTTAATATTAAGAATGTTAATTTAGATTTGATGATGATCAGCGCACTGCGACTTTAACATTTTAATTTTAAGGAAAATCTAAAAAAATTGGGGAACGGAGGGAGATAAAAAACTAATTCTCTTATATTCTTCCATCTCCTTTGTTCTTCTCAACTATTACTTCCTCTTTATTTCTTCATTCCTTTTCTCTCTTCCTTTTTCCCCGCCAATTTGCAAAATTTGTTGGTCTGAAGCTTTGACTAGTGGAAGGAACGAGGAGAATCAAGGACAACAAATTTACCCACTGCACGCATGCCCAGCACAAAAACGAATTGTCCGTTCTTGTGTAGGATTGAGCGAACGCAGTTTAAAACGAGGCCAGAGCCGCACACGAAATCGAACGCATCGAACTGAGGAACCGGGCCTCTCGTTAATATAAACATTCGCTCGAAAATCCACACAAAACAGACATATATAGCGTTTCTTTGTGAGTGCTAAGAATCATAGCACCCTCTCACGAAGAAAACACACACTACATCCTAAAACTACTCTCTTTTCTTCTTTCCTGCAACCTCTTTCAAAACCACGTTAATATATTACACATCAACATCACATATATATAACACACACTTTATACATATACATCAAATATCCAACTATGTAACACTATATATTAATATCACATATACCTAACATTACACTAATGAAACACTACTACTACACCTACATATGAATTACTTGCACTTACCTAATTACACTTATATCACCACTACAAACATCACACGACCAACTCATTTGGTTACCATGGTCAATTTTGTACCCACGTTAATTTTTTGTATCTCATTCCTATTATAGTGGATAACTTAGACCCTATATTTTATTGATTCTTCCTCTCAAAAGCGCACTACTTAGTTGTAATAATCTCTATTTATTTATTTTTCACTGGCGAACATTTGGCATCGCTATAACGGGGGGGTCTCAAAGAATTAAGTGATACACTAGTACATATTTTGAACACTTATAATAACTACTAACTTGATGTGATATTGATTATAGGTTTCCCAATCATCACCGAAGAAGATACGCTATAGTAGGATTAGTTCTTAATATTATAAGTGTTTATGAGTTTATATGAATGAGTGCCAGTGAGTGCCCTATATATAAGTTATGTAGATGAAAGGTGAAGTGCCTAAAGTGAGTGCCAAATGAAGATGATCACTAAATTATGAGATGCCAAGTGAGTGCCGTGAGTAGCCTAAACGAAGTTAGTCACATATATAACATATATAGTAGTGAGCCAAGTGTAAGTGCCTACATATGTGCCTAACTATGAGTGGGCCTACTTTTTATTCAAGCCTTTTTCTAGCCTCCCACCTGAAGCCTAGAATAGCCCTACAATATGGTTCTATCCCCTACCCGCTCAAGTAGAAGGTAGAAGGTACTGACGCAAGATGATAAACCGAGAAATCGTGTACCCTCACACTAATTTCGTCTTATATATCAAGGGCGTATTAGTCTACAAGAGAGATGTAGCTACATTTTCCTTCAAAACTATAATTAAAATTAAGAACTAATATATGCACTCGAAAGATAAATTATATATAAATATATCTATAAAGAGTTACACAGTTGAGACATTGAGTGACAGCAAACGTTTCCGAGTCCGAGTACGCGTCCGCAGGTGAACACCAATCGCGAAACGCCCGCCCGCGTGCGCGCCTCAGGCAGCAATATTTTACACTGAGCGTTAAATACCAGCCGCAGCTAGTCGTCCTGAGAAGAACGCAAATTACCCTAGCTGAATCAACAATGATGTTATCATAGTAAATCTATTTCAAAGATATATCGTTATTCAAATATATTAATCTTGATGAAAGTCATATCATTATTATACTACAATATTATGTAACGAAATTTTATTAAACATATACTTATATTAATACCTTATTATATAAAGCAGTTAAAATTACAGTAATAATCAATAAGGTGTTATTACTATATATATATAAACACCTAGGAGTGAGATTATGATAGCTTGTGTGAGATCTTTAAGCTTGCTAAATCTATGAAAGAAATTATATACGTGACTGAGCATTTTTCTAGCGTTTAAAGAGCACTCTCTATCAGACACTACAGTGATAAAATTACATAATCAAAACACATGCGCGCCACTAAGGATAAATCAGTATAAAAATAAGAGAAGTAAGGTCCTGAATACACGTAGTAGTATATAAACACCTAGGGCGATTAGTAGTAGCTTTTCTAGAGTCTGTGAGCACTAGATCTAATTTTTTACTTTAGAGTCTTCGCAGCGCACGCTTAAAACTCAACATTGTTTTGATGAATAATCTCTGCGTGTGTCAACCTCTTAGTCAATCAACTCTTCGCGTCAATTATTACTCACAATAGTTCTTATAATCACACTGCTTATATACTCAATATTAATTTATTATACATTACATATCATATTAAATGAGAGCAGTAATAATCAAGTTATAAATCAATAGGGTTATTTAACCTAGGGAATTATAGTTAATGCTTTATTATGAGTATATTATTACTTAGCTCATTTATCATGTATTTTTAACTTTCACTGCATTTACTTATAGCTTTTATTAACTTTCAGTCTTATTACTTAGCTTTATAACTTTATTCTGCTAATACTGCTTATATTAACTTTCTGCTTTACCTTTCTCAATGAATCTTTGTATTGTTATATTATAAACATTAATATGTTTATCACTTTTATATTTTTGTGATTAATTTTTTCTTTTATTAAATTTATATTATTTCTATTTATTTATTTTGTTTATTTAAAATACTTATTTTTCTTTCATTCTATGTGCATGCAGCAAACCTTACTGAAAATAATTATCATGTGAGAGTTATATATATCTATATATATATAAACATTTTAATTTATTAATAATTATTTTACTTGATATATATTTAATATATTAATAATAACTATAATGTTAGAAGATATTTTTTTAACGTTACAAGTGTCTTTATATATTAATCAGTTCATAAGATGCACTCTATTCACCTCTACACGATAATATTGAGTATGTGGTATGTAAATCTCACTCTCGTTATCTCTTCCGAAGTGCGGCCACACTGATCGTTCAGTAGTGAGCCCGAAAACACCGAGTTTATAGTAAAACACTTTATTACTGAGATAATTTAAATATATATTATTAAAGGAAATTAGTAGATGAATTTTATGAACAAGCACCTGTATATAAAATAAATATGGTGTTAATATATATATAATAATTATTATATTCAGGATATAAATTATAAAGGTACTATATAAAGATGTTATTATTACAATTTCACGAAGGCAATTAATATCAGATATTTAAGGTCTAGTCTATGAGACAAATATATATATATATGTTTACAACTAAAAATTAATATATATATATATATCTATTTCTTATATTATTTCTTTGGAAAATTTATGTCAGTATATCTGTCTATCTATGTTTTTATTTCTCATCCTTAATTTTCTATATATCATTTTCTTGTTGTTTTTTTTCTATATCTATCTATTGTATATTTATTTTTTTCTCTATATATATCTATTTAGCTTATTTTATTTTGTTTCTCGTATATGTTTTTTTTTTTTCTATATATCTATCTATCTATATTTATTGGTTTTCTCTATATGAATATTTCTATTATGTTTCTATATTTATATTGTTATTTTTTTGTGTCTTATACTTCTTAATATTGTTTTTCTCCTCTTTTTTAATATACAATTTATGGGTATATAAGAGTTCTTAAAGTTATAAATGTTTGAGTGTCTGGTGTATATCTGATCCACACAGCACAGGGTTAATTTCCTCGAACATACATTGTGGATAATACTTTCTCAACACCACCAAATGGAAACACATACTGCGAGCGAGAGGCTCGCTTCTTCTGGAGCGCATACAGTGGAGATATTATCATACACATCGTTCCGACCCTACTGTAGAGCACTAGAAAATATCTGTGATGACAAGTTATTCGCCATGCATATTAGATCATAGAAAAGCAAGATGTGTGGCGATGTCACCTAATTGCAAAGTATTTAGAGCCTTCGGTTATAGGAAAAAACTATTTTAAGTTTGTATATAAAACTCATAAACCATCTCAAATATAACTGTGTTAAGAGACTATACGTCTGAGTGTGGGACGATTGAGAGAATTCATCCCCCAGATGGTTATGTACGTGCACGATGCTGCTGCTTAAATAGGAGGGGCTGAAGGTGGAGGCAATTGCGTACTAAGACAGAAGGAAACACTTTCCTTTAAATCAGCCAGACGATCGCAGAAGGCTCACAAAGAGCACTATGGTCGCTTCGTTGCACTAGGAACAACATCATTAAAAGAGGAAGACTCGTCACTGCACTGAGACATTACAAAATTTAGAATACTAAAAGAAGTGTAGCGTGAGCGAGAGAGAAAGAGTGAAGGAGGTAGTGCATGCACTGAAAGCGGTCCATGAATTACTCTCTCCCGTCTATACCAGAGCAAGGCCTCCCACCTACGATGAGAACGGTGAAGTGGTTGTCCCAGTCGAGATAAGAAGAACAAGGTTCGCGAGCGAGAGCTACCAACGGTCCAGTGAGAGAGAGAGGTGAGGAGAGGTGAAAGATACAAACTACATCTACATATAGGGACTTGTACACCCAATTACAGCCTTCCTCAGACATGAACATGCCATCTCCCTATTGGGAACCCTACACGGACATAGATCTCAGGCAACCTCTAATTAGCGCGGGCTCTTCTTAGCCGCACACTGCGAGCAAACACACCTCACAATCACAGTTTCCACTATCACATTCACACGGGAGGGAGCCAACACTCCACCACGCCACAAAGATAGTTCTCGAAAACACTCGAGCCGATGAGTACCCATATGCATTGAAACAAATATCTGACAACCCTGTGCTATCATCGACCAGTTCAACAGCGATAGCACATCGTAAGAGAAATCACCTAGTCTAAGCTTGCTGCTAGAACTGACCTTATACTATCTATCTTGCTCGAGTCAGACACTATGAAAGACTCTACCTATAAATAATTTGAGGGCGGCCTTATTAATGTTAGAGATGCCAGATTCACTCACAATACCCCATAATGAGAGAAAAGTAGAATATTGTGACAGGAAGAGAGTCAAATTGCACACAATGACCACGTTAAGACATCCAACTCTCCCCATGGGGGACTGAAGGCATGCAAACGCCCCAATACTTTATACAGATCAAACCAAACAGATAGGTAGTCGCGGCGATATCCAAACCCACACAGTATATGGTGTGGCGACATCTACAGGACATATCTATACAGAGACATGTCAAGTCGCGCCCACTACTATCATGAGGCAGTGACAGAGGAATACCCATCTACTCATACAGCTATGAGCACACCCACAGGACGAGAAATTAACTTGCGAGAATAATGTGGTAAGTACCTCTCACCATCCGAAATGAATTACTCAGTTAAACTTGAAATGAAAAATGGAAGATCAACTATATTAAAAGTAATACTTCGGTCTATACGAAGGAGAGCTTCACCATGCCCCCTAGTATGATGGCGGTAATCAGCACATAGACCTTTATGATTAAACCAAACTTAATCCCTTACCGGAGTATTGGCAAGGATATCCTTTCATGCCCCCAACAATCGGAGTTCCATACTTTCGCACTAAAATTTGTCTAACCCCGCGTTATTAGCTATGCATTGGGAAATTTAAAATTATATTTTAAAGATGACAAAATCCAACTTTGAATGAAGCAGCAGCGCGTCTAGATAACGATCAATATATTGTATTGGAGAAGGAATTCAATATCCGGAGTATTGTCACAACAGCGGATCAGAGAACTTTAAATGTGGAGAGAAACTTAATGTATCTTTGGGCCCATTAACTGAGATGCAATACAATACTTCCACCGTTATACTGGCAAAGAAAAGCGTCCGAAATCAACAAGTGACTAAGAATCATTTCACAATCGAAGGGAACCTCTGAGAACATGATTTTATATTCTCTCTTGCACTCTCGAGAGCATGTTCACACTACACGTAATATTATCCAGACATACAGCAAGAACCTATTGCAGACTGAATAAGTATTAAAAATAAACTTTTCTCTACAGCCCGTGAAAACGGACGACACAAGACCAGTGATCGCGAGAGTTCTCCATCAGGACCACTCTTGACTGGGCATTTCATGATTACAGATTTAAAACGTGTTACCAGTATACGATGAAGGAACGAGAGCGAGAAAAGAAACTCTAACGCACTATAATATATACATGACATATTGTTAGCACCTTTAATGAATTAAAGGAGAGGCTGTGGAAATATCAGAGGTAATTTTGCACAAATTATCTATATTAGGATAGACCAAGGCAGTATTTACAATTCAATGAGCAAAGATAAAACTTTGTGGATATTACAGGAAAGTATACATAATCAGAATACGTGATAATGAAAGGAGTAAGATGGAGGAAATATTATTAAATATATGAAAAATAATCTCACGATATTTGATCAATCTCCGAATATTTGACACCGAGATGAGTTTGAATGAGTTATTATGAATAAATTATCTATCAAATTTTCAAATGGAGGCTTTATTAAAAGAAGATGAGAAGTAAGATAGTCAAATCACTCGAGAGTGAGTCTCAGCACTACCACCAGTAGTAAGTGTTTACCTAGGCCAAGGAGGAAAACGGAAAAAATAATAGTAACAAGGGTGATTTGAGAGTGATCAGTAACTCAATATATGTAATATATATAATAAGAACTAATAGTAGTGAAATTCTATTTTTCCGAAACCAAGGATATGTGCAATAGTGAAGAATAAGGAGAGGAGTGATGATAGCCCAAACTAACAACTGCATTTATCAAAAGAAATAAGAGAAAGTAATATATTGAAAGAACAGTAGGTGCACTGGTGAGTACATATAATATATTTTAATACCACTAGTGAGAGAGATTATAAGGTAGCGCCTTAAGGAGAGGTGTCCGCCCCATAGAGTATTAAAAGAACACTCTTAGTGTGCTTCCTTTTGCGGAGTTCACAGTCCGGGCACTTCATTTACACCAATAGCGTGCCGTACTGTGAGTAATTTGAGCACTTATTTAGCCGAGGTAATTGATAGATAGCATACTAACCATTAGGAGAGGTCGTCACAGTCACCACTCTATGCAGAGGGGGTACTCCGCCTGAAAACGTACTAATCCCAGAAATCCATACTGAGGTTACGTCCATATAACAATAATAGTAAATATAATCGATATGGAAAAAGGTAAGTATGAGGGCGATAGAATACCAGAATGACCTTACCATAGTGTGACACATAAACGGTAGAGCGACGGAGTCGCAATGGCAACTAGGCGTGAGCGGTTCGATCATCTCTATAGAGTTCGGGATCCACTTAAGGTAGAAATTATACCTAGAAGTTCCCTCCTTGAAATATAGGCTATTAGCACCGTATATAGGTGTGATAAACTTTTAAAGCTGTAATGTTCAAGAGAAGATATAAAATAATAATAAAATATATAATATTAAATAAATAATTAAATACAAATATATGACAAATCTACATCACCATCTATTCGAGTAGTATGGAAGCGTCTTATATAACGAAATACACGTTATTTTATATTGTGAGACACCTAGGATTCAAGTAGTCAGTATCATTACACCTGAGAGTGAGTCCCACGGAGGTTAATGAGGAGTTGGAAGTAGAGTAAGGAAAATTTAAAGTGAGCCCCTCACCGTAAATAGACAGATCTTATAGTAAGTTAACTATATAGGGGGTGAACAACAAGCCAACAATACTAAAGGGAGAGATACAGTTGTATCTTTCGTGACTACTCATATGAAAGATCATTACCTATATATGAACTACCTTTCAAGTGAACGACGTAAATGGAGAGAATAGTTGGGATATTCTTTTTAGGTAAAACAGACATTATTTTTATCTAACCTTTACCCATAACTCTAAACCTCACTATTATTTCTGCAAAAATGGTCTATCAAGGAAGATGAAAGATAGACATTATCCGACTTTGCCGCTCAATACAAGGATATTTATGTTATATAGTTAGGGAATTATCCTGATGGGTATATAGGAATCTATTAAGTAGAGTAAGTGTCAACACAGACCCAAAAAATGAGTATGATGAGTATTACAGTCGTCATATGCGACTAACCCACCGAGGAGAGACAGCACTTGTAAAGTACACACGATATGGTGTAAGTTTATACAAAGCGATATTACAGAGATTTCTAGCGAAGACTAATATAAATATTATATTCGAGTACTGAAACTAACCTATACGCAATCACATAGCATGAGCGGATTAAAGCATCTTTATTCTCATTAAAGAAGGTATATTATAATACCGCCTTTAGACCAGTTAAATAAACGAGTATCAACGCAACGTACAGAACCAGCATCTTATTTTCTAGTAGGGAGGCCCGCCTTGCAGTTAAAAACACGTCGCAATACGCGGAATAATGAAATTTTCCCATAAAAGGGAGTAATCAGAGACCTAGATCAGTAATTTATAAAACGTACTAACGTCACCTGACAGGATGAACCTATTATTTCACCTATAGGATAAGGAGTATTCGATCTGCATGATATCCATATACCAGGGGGGAGAGACTAAGCCTCTTTACAGTTCGAAAAATAGTTCCTGATATATAGTATATAGCAGCATAAAGTATGCCCTAGACATTGAGAAAATAAGAGATGGGGAATATATGACCCTTATTATGAACGATGAGATAAGCTCATATATTATAGTAACAGACAAGGTGAAAAGGAAACCAGGTGGGAGTCATGAACCCACCCCTCACTCACTATTCACATATCACACACATATATATTAATATATATATATATTAAGAGTGCTCAGATCCCAGAGAGAAAGCCTAGATACCTAATCTCAAAGCACACTCCTACTCAATAATTTGATAATAGAAATAATTTAGACCAAATCCTAAGGAAAATATTTTGAAGTATCATCAGAAGTAGGGTATAGCAATGACCTAAAAGATCCGATGGCCATTATTATTTAGAGAATGAATTAGATTGAGGAAATTCTGAGTAAGATTCATAGACTAATTAAATAGTTAACGATTTAAATGCCAACTATGCACTATTAATTTAGTGTGTTTGTCCTCCTATTGTTCTTCAGGTCTCTCTAGTGTAACACGTTCGGAGATATTTATATCTGCATATGACAGATCTATAGAAGTGCCTGATGGACTTGAATCAGGCCTTGGCGGCGTAACGGGGGTATTATCTAAGTCTGCTAGATATCAGAGAGTCTGTCATATTAGAGATATAAAATTCTTCTGGGAAAAAATTAATCTCTGTAGAGTTGAGCTTGTAGATGCATTTCTCCTATATTATTATATATCAGTAAGATGAGAGATCAAGCTCACTCCAGTCCACAATATAAGCTATATTCTTCTATACACAATTATCGGAGATCCAATTGCGTAGATTCAACGGACTGATATAGCTATCATCAAAGTAGAACTTGTCTCTCTAAGAGATATAGTAGTGAGGAAACTATATATCCCTGACAAGTTTACTGCGCACTCTCACAGATAGGTAAGCTCTCCTTACATAGGCAATAATTTTTTGAGAACGTTTATCACATGCTGTCAGTTTCTTTTATCTATCTTACATAGCTTGTTATACTTATCAAATGTGGATAATAATCTACATTATTCGCGTTACGTATAGGACGGAGAGGATGAGGATGATATGATCACAGTCTTGATAGAAATTTAACATCAATTGTTTGTATGCGCCATAGTGCGAAGAGAGAGCACAGGAGCAGCGAATATCATACACCTGGAGCACTCGTTATGACGAGACAGTTCTGTGCGAATTTGTCATAATTATGCCCTTGAGTCACCACTCTCTTCTCACATATTTGGTAGTTATCTCTACGAGTATCAGCCGTTTATAGAATCATAAAGCTAGGAGGGTGGATGGTAGGTGCCGCGGAAAGATAATGAGAATCGTATACAATATGAGAAGAGGGATTCTGTTGTAAGCAACTTTCGAGTATGCTCGGAGAATGCGGAAGCACTTGTATAGTGAATTAGAGTGTTTAAGATATCAAACATGTGCAATGAGCGTTATTAATATTTGGCGTATAGGTATAGTGGGGACCTGTCACACTGGAGAGTCACAACTGGATTGCTCGAATTTTGGCACAGATTGCTACGAATCAACTGGCCATATTGAGGTTGTGAATGATGAATTGAGAAGCAACAATTGCACGTGAGTGTGAGCACATGACACTGTATAGTTATTATGACTTGCATTTGTCTTCTATCACTCACTGTCTGACTATCGCGACTTATGTCACCGAAAAGTCAACCTAAATTTCAGATTTATGGTGTTACAACCACTTAGTTTATCAGGCGAGTTATAACGGAGAAGAGTAATGGCAGGATACTCCTCGACTTCCACCTTCAGGAATCATATTCTTTTTATCTTTTCACAGATTTATTATACTATGTTGACAGCACAAGTGTTTTATAATGCAATGGTGCATCTCTGATAACCTGCCGACGACGACTAGCTTTACCTTTCCTGAGAGTGATCTCTAGCAGTTTCATGAAAGGAACATCTATCCTCAATATATTAATAGGGATATAGATTTAAACATGACTTCACATGACAAAAGCGCGTGCATGGTATACAAATTGTCCCACGATTTCACGTGCGTCTCACAACTTCCACGGTTTGTCTTGAGCGTGTTGTTTGCTCACAATAAGAGAGGTAATCTTCAAACACTTTTTAATACTTCAAGTTGTATATAGTACTGCGTATATATCTACTTATGCTAAACTAGAGCATCCTCAACCTAATCCCTACAGCAAAGAAGACGTGTTCCACGATTCCTATACTAGATTTGCGATCATCTCGATAGATATGGTTGTGATCGCTAGCCACACTAGTGTGGGGTGAGCGGAGGTCAACATACTCCCTGTGCGTGTTTTTGGGTATTTAAGCATTCTGTAGATTCATCTACACTGAATATTCGAACATAAAAAGCCAACTCGGGAGGTAAGAGGGGGAATCGAGAAGTCGAACCCATATAATGTTCTGATGTGACATATCTTTATTAGAGAAACCTCTTTCCACTTTGAAAGGGGAAAGGAGCCATTTTGTGAGTGGTCCAAGCCCTACGACTTTAGACTATGTTCTTGGAAATTTGACTCCATTGTCTCTCTTCTCTGGCCAAACAACCACCAAAACTAACACGTGATAGTTGTCTTTAACCGAAAACACTCGGCGTGAGCCAGTGTATCTAGGCTATGATACGACAAAATTATCTGTGTTATGAATATATATCACAGGAGTATATTATCGATGTGAGCTTAATTAAGAGGCGTGTGCAACGCGCTTATCTCGGAGCCATAATTCTATCCCAAATCATTGTAGGACATTAAATCACGATACGCATATATAGATTGTTGTTCGCATGTATAAGGAATGTGCATCGCTCCAGCGACCACTAATATTCGTATATTTGCCTCCAGAGTATAATTTGTAGATAGAGCAGCTTGTCTTACACACTTTTTTGACATATTTTCAGTATATAATTATCTACTAGGATAACACAGTAAGTAAATAACACACGATAACTCATAGTTGTTAATTACAGGTTCGCCTCCATGATTCAATAAAACTCCATTTCCTTTAAAAATATTTAATACGAGATATATTGGTATTTCATTTAACAGAGCCTGTCGAGAAGCACAGGACTAACACACACAGGATAATGTCCAGCCATCGGATACACGGTCACAATTAAGGTAGTATCATCCAACATTCACACAATGAACTGCGTTATCAGTGTATATTACCTGAATAATGAGCATTAATTAAAGCTGTAAAGTCACGCTAAACGTACAATGTTGTTATGGATGATCAAAAAGATGTTTACTCGTGTGACATATTTTTATCTAATCACATTCACATATATTGATTTTATATACGCACTACACACACCTCCATGTGAATATGTGTATATTTCACTCTTACATTAAAATCGAGGAGACCAGAAAGAGTATTAAACAACAACAAATATACCAAAAATAGAAATAATTACGGAACATAAATAACTTAAGAGAAATAAATAAAAGAGAAACATAGTATGCTTCAATTAATGATATTATTGTAGTCCTATAATGCACGTAACGAAACAAGAGAGAGAACAGCATCAAAGCAAACAGTAGTACTTAATGCGAGTAAACAGCAAAAAGTTAAACAGTAAAGCAGTAAAACAAAAAGCCATACTTTAAATAAGAGACTACGAAAAATAAGTGAAAGTACACCGTCCATATTGACCCTTTAAACCACATGCACTTAGCTAAGTCTTCTTAAAGAGTGTAAGTAAGCGAATATAATATAACTTTGAGTTAACACGAGAGATTGTCACAAGGCAAGTTATAACAGAGCATGTGAGTTAAAGCAGTAAAACATGAGTGTGTTAAAGAGAGTCGCGAAGGTAAGACAGTTTTGGATTTAAAAGCACAAAAATCAATACAAAGATCGAAACATGAGCGTGAGAGATGCGGCACGCAATAGGCCTACTCTCATGTGTACGAGCACGCTCTCTCTGGGTTGACCTTTACCTATGGAGATTTAATTGCTTTAAGGTATGTAAAATGGTGTAAGTATAAGAATTCCCACGACTAGATTCAACGAAGACTATGAGAGAGAATAAGGATTGTAGCATTGGCACACGTCGGATGTGTATAAAATGCACATATGCACACGAGATAGCTCTAATCCTTATGAGTGATAATACGGTCTAAACGATACATACCTCTTAGGTGGATTACCTAGATATATGTTAAATCATCGAGCTTCTAAGGATATGTAAAACGCTACTAGGACAGATCTACATTACACAATCTCATGCTTTTCTACGTACAATGCTAGTAAGCAGAGAAAATACTCACACAAGTAGATAGAATCAGGTTGAAACGAAATTCTCTGTGTTAAGATATATATTTGAGGAATCTAACATTGAAGTTAAAACGAACACATGTTCTTGCGTTCACGCGCGGACATCTTCGCTGATCTGCGGACGCACGCGGCGGCGGTTACGCGGAATATTTGCCTGCGGGCGCACTCGGCGGGCGGGAAATATTGCGCCTGCGGGCGAACGCGCGGCGGGCGGTTTCGCGACGGTGTTCACCTGCGGACGCGGACTCGGACTCGGAAACGTTTGAGGTCACTGTCTCAACTGTGTAACTCTTTGAAGAATATAATAAGCTCTACGTAGTCAAATGCTAATAAATGTCCGCCCAGACTATTCTGTTATGATAGAATAGCTAACTCATAGTCAATGCGCGAGAGCATTCTAGCATAGCTATCTGTTATATGTACACTGGTCAACCATTCGGAGTAAACACTAAGATACCTATACAACATTAGGGGATAAGAAACACCACAGACGTAATAATCTTAGAGATAGAGCACTGATGCAAACGGCACTACAGGAGAACATATGTATAGCACCAGGCTTGAAAAGTGCACTCAGTCTATATGATTTGGTCTACTAGATGGCGAGGACTCAACTTGGCCTAATGTTTCGCATATCTAAAAAGCACACAGTGGCAGATAATATTGCGCGCCACTCAACTTGGCAACTGGAACACTATTGAAGAGCAATAAAACGAGGTGGGCACTCCACATATATGATTCACTCCGGACCTGAGCACCACAACCTCGTTCTATCTCTCATATGACAGATAACTTAACATAATCAACGTCCAAAAACACGCAAATAGCTAAACCCATAATCATGCCACCACAAGGGTTACCTTCTTCACGCGAATGGAGTTGGGAGCAACCAATCAACAAATGCCTCGATTCAAGTTAGCGTGGAGTCGACCAATGAATCCATGGTACATAGCTTCCACTAGCTATGCGGACTGGAGACGGATCGCGTAAGGCCAGATAATAGAATACATTAGTCCAACAAGTAAATATGAGAGACATCAAAAAAAGGCTAAGTCCCTAAAGGAAGGACAAAAGAGATTACGAGTAGAGGGAATCAAATTCTTGAACCTCTCTATGGTATTCCACAGATAACGAGTATTGGAACGGTTTGATGTGTGTTATAGATGTGCATAGAAGAGTAGTTAAAGTAGTCATGTATGTATGGTGCGACAGAGTATTCCGCATAGGAGTAACGTGTAAGATGTCAGGTATGCGTGACATGTGTAGTGATAACCATTCGCTTCATAATGACACATGGTGTGTAGACAAGAGTGTAGTCTGAGTGATGTGCTGAGGTGATTGTGGGCGTCCGAATTGTTAGCGTCGTCGTGGTGATCAGTGTGTCTATGTCACTGTGGTCTTTGCTTCGTGTGTAGCTTGTGTGTGGTGTAGGTGTCTGTCTTATATCAGTTAGGATTATTGACAGTATCGGGAGAGATTTCACACCTACTGCGTTCTGACTATGTAGCTCTAGGGGATAGGAAGGAAGTGTCCAAAGTGAGTGCAAGGGGTGCTGAAGTAACTCTGAGTTCGGGCCAGAGAGACACGATTTCGTTGGTTGACACACGAGGAATATGATCCCAGTTTGAGGTATTAGTGCATTGCAATGGCAACCTAAGAGGAACAATATTAGTAGGGCCTCAAAAGGATGTCGCAACAGGAGCTTAATGTAGCATCAAAAAAGAAGAAGTCGGATGCTAAGCACCTAATGCTAGGAAGGACAATAAATTACCATGGGTCAAATTGACCCTTGAAGGACAAAAAATTAACGTGGCCTCAACACAATAGACCCATGGCGTTTAGTTCCTCTTGTCACAACACTATGGAGGCAAAAGGGGAAGGACAAAAAGTATTAACACATCAAAAAGCATCAGTGTGAGATCTTAGCGCGACGCCTAGAATGAAGATACAAAAAATTACCGTTGGCAAAATATTTGACCATGGCCGGATAAGAATTTAAGAAGGAGGGCATATAAGTAGGAGGGGGAGAGGCATATTAGCCACACTTACAAAGCATACGGTTGCCTTAACGCCGAACCGTTTGGCGCAACCCTTCCTTCGAAGCGCGAGTAGCCAGGAGATGTAAGGAGTGCAAAGGTTGCAATGAGGAGGATGAAATGCGTGTATTTGACCTTAAAAATTAGGGTTGCGCGGAGCACATATAATTCATCTGTGGCCAAAATTGACGCCCACGGAAGACCAAAGTGTGGTCAGAAAAAAGGTCAAGGCCCAAAAAGGTAAAGATCTGAAAAATAGGGGCGATATCAACCAGGTCGAGTGGATTATAAAGTGTACACGAAGCCTCAAAAAAAGGTCGCGGTCACTTTGGCATGCACTAACCTATCCTCGTGACGCTGTACTATCTGAGTATCTCCACCTACTCACAATCGACTATCATAATATCCGCGTATATAATAATCGATCTCATATAAGGTCATCTTACTCCCCACTTTATTCTTAATTTACAATCACGGCTTCATAAAATAGGCTCCCCTTACGAGATGCCTAAGATTAAGTATCTAGCCTATTTATTGTGAGTTAGAACTATAAGACAGAGAAATATATAGATTCATTATATCCGATGAAGTAGATACGATAGTAGATATAGAAGATCTGATTATTATAATATAAGATTTTGGCTAGAGAGATAGTTAGATAGCTAGGAAACCACAAAAACCTTATTTGAGGAGCAAACAGCAATAAAAGGAGCCTATAAGCTAAAAGAGAGTTAACTATAATAGTAGATTTAATTAGAGGTTTTCATTTAGAGCAGTATTCAAAAGAGCCCCTAACATAAAGTTCCAAGTTATGTTCCCAAGTTATGATTGAAGGCCCTATAATCATCTGAGTTATACTCACAATATGTTTTAAGAGGATCACAAAAAAATTGATATGGTATAATATAATATATATATATATATATATATATTGTTTTATAGAATCCTAAGTAGCCGAACTCATTATCTCATGTCCAATTATATATATAGTTGAGATCAAACTGACTATATAAGTGAGTATCACCTAGCAGAAAAGTATTCAACTTAGAGTCACATTTTTTATTTATGTAGTAGTAGGATTTAATGAACGATGAAGTTTAGGAATCATCACTACTACACTATAGTCACAGTAGAAGAAATAGTATAAATAGTATAGCTCCAGATACTATAAAAATATTTAAGAAGCATGGTTGATTATAGGTAAAAACAAAGAATGTGAATCAAACACAACAGAGAAGAATATGTTAACCACTGAACAAACTACGAGGTCTCTTCAGAAGGAGGATGAGAAAACACTTAGCGAGAGTTATAAGAACATAAATTTCTACACTTCTGGTACAAACCTATCCAAACTCATATAATGTACAAAAGAAAAGATATTAATATTAAAATTAAAGTGGATGGAAAAATTGATAGAAAGTATCAAAAAGCACATGTAAAAAAAAAAACAATCTTAATTATAGGAGGAGTTGAGGAGAGCGATGTACAACGTAAAGAGATGGATAAAAGATGATAGTATGGAAGATAGGAATATGATAAGATTCATAGTGTAATTAAAAGTCTAATGAGTTATCGACAATACCACCTCCCGTGCCGCGAGAGTGCACATTGTAATACAAATTGCATATAACCCAACTAACTTAAGCTTGGGCGCAGCATGAAAAAACATAGATCCCAACGGAACACGGTACCTCATCGACGAGCAAACATTCGACTATTGTTAATAAAAAGTGCGGAACAAATTAAAATTAAACGCGGCTACTTTCCAAAGTCCCCATCCACAACCAAGCAAACATCCACAGGGTCTGTAAGGAGATGTAAATTCACAAAATCATTCCATTAATGTTACTTAATTATTTCTATTAACATCACTAGAGTTACCGATTGCTATCATTCCACCTTCTAATTAAGTTCACGGCAGATTTTTATTTACCTCAAATATTTTATTATTATTATTATTATTATTATTATATTATTATTATTATTATTATTGAGTAGAATTTATATTATTATTATTATTATTATTATTATTATTATAATTTAATGACGAATTTAATTATTTTATTATTATTCATGTTATTATTATTAATTATTATTATTATTCCTGTTGCTCACACCCACCTTTCGCCGATTATTTTAATAATTATCGCGTATAAAAGCTTTAAAAAAAACCCAGGGAACATTTCACCAAAAAAAATTTTTTACATTAAAAGTTTAAATACGAAATTGAACTAGGGGAAGAAAATATATATAATGCAAACAATAACCAACAACGACACAAGGTCGGCATGAAATTCTCACAGTTTAAGCACTATGCGAAAAGAATAAAAAGCGTGTTGTGACGCGGGAGGTTCTGAATAATATAAGAATATAGAGAGCATTGGGGTAGAGACACACACAAGAGACATTAGAGAAGAGTTCGTGGGTAATAATGTATTGACAGACTACAGAAAGTACAAGTTTTTTTTTTTTTTGTCGTTTATTTGTTTTTATTTTTTTGCAGTGGAGAAAATGAAATTTACTAAGCATACCAACAAGTTTAAGCTAGCGAGTCAATCATCACGAAAGAGTATGGTGAACAATAGGCAAAAAAAATACACTCTTGTCGGTCAGCTAACACATACAGTGACCTTTTCTAGCACATCAAGAAGTTTTAAACAGAATGAACAAGAGCATTCTCTTATAGGAAAAACACACCGAAAGCGGCGTGATTAAGCGAGAGGGAGAAGAGATGATTGGAGAGTTAGTAGTTACACCATATGACTTTATCCCCTATTTACGCAGGAGAGTATGATACACATATAAAGGTTAAGATCTATGTAACCAGTACAAGTATAAAATTAACACTTTGACTTCAACCCGTTGCGAGAGGAAGAGTGTCTCATATTCAAGTAAAGATTTGGAGCGACGACCACTGATCGAAGGAAAAAATGAACAAAGAAAATAAAACGAATGGTTAGGATGCTGAAATAAGATAGAAGATCCCAGATATATGGAGTGGGAAGAGAAAAACCCTGCTCTTTTCTCTAGAGACACTACCTTTAACTAAAAGTTTCACTCACAAAAGATCTAGTTTCAAGAGGTCCTGCGTAGAGACCAGTTCGAAAGAAAGACGTGCAACTGGAAAGTATATGCTAACTTATGACGGACGCACAGTAAAATTTAGAAGTAGGTGAGTGTTCTCTGAGTGCGCAGCCACGATTAAATGGAAGCAGGTTTGATTTTGGGTTCGGGACATCCCATTAGGTGCACCCCGTTGGCCACGCATAGTTGAAACACTAGGGGCTGTCAGCGAGAGAGAGCTTGCAGGGGCTAAGACGGTAAGTAGAGGCGATAGTTTAATAATAAACCAAACAGATTTCCTAAGCATTGCTCTCTAGTATAGGAAGTTGTTCATGCAAAAATGGAGAATCCCAGGAATATCGAAAAAGGAGACAATGAAAATTATACTCGCGTGTTACTCTGAGTCCTCGTAAAACGTTTCTCGATGTGATGGCTCTCGATTAAAGATAATCTCATGTTCACTGTCCTAAAGCAGGACTCCACTATAGGGGAGGATGGTATAAACGCGGGAGCTGACGTGTCTTAACTTCAGCATCAGCAAGCAGTCTAGACTGACGTTACCGTGTTGTAGAGAGCAGTATAGACGACCTATCTAAGGGACGTGAATGTCAGTTCCTATCACGACGAGAATCCTTGTATAATTGAGATGGCATCACTCTGGCCGGCAGAGTGAGTGCGCAATACAGAAGTGTACTATTATATAGTGCGTCAAGTAATACAAATGTGGTGCGGAGGATAGAGTCACCACCAGAGTGGAGTTACAAGTAATCTAATCTGGTTGACTCTTTGGGACACTGGAGCACTTAGAAGCTACGACCGTTGGTGGAGGAGGAGAGAAATGGTAGATCAAGGCGCCTTCTCGGATGTGAGCGGGCCTACAGAAAACATAAGCGAGCACGGGACAGAGAGATAGAAATGTACTTACACATCGAAAGTGGAGTAACTGTATAAAGATCTTATCTATATATACGGCCCAGTCAGGGTGTAATCAACGCTGAGTGCGTGGGGTTTAGACCGGGAAGCAACATGAAATTTGAATCATAATGTTTACAAGTGTCTTCTGCCAAACTTTTACTGTATGTATATTTGAGGGTCTGATGATTTAGAAAATAGTTGGGATATTCGTTATTTAACATCAGTCTTGGGTATGTGGCATTTAGTGGCGTGGGGAAAGGAATTACTTTATAAATTTTGTAAGAAGTTTCATCGGAAAATGGGATGATAGTAGATAGAAGGTAAGCATCGTCTTCGTGTATAAATGACCAAGATAGAGATAGGAACTTGTAGAATGATTCGTGAGTAAGAGGTATTATTGGTTTGTGTTGTAAAATTTGGCTACTGTTTCTGATAAGTTCGTGTAAGATATCATAGGAATATACATTTAATGGGGTGTTTTGGTACTTTGCTGTAGTCCATATATTTTGTATGGTTACAATGAGAGTGTGTATGTTGTTCGAGATTGTTTTTTCTAAGTTTAAGTAAGTGTTTAGCTTCGATATTTCCTGCTGTAATTCTATAGAAGGTATAGATGAATTTATGTATTGGGTTAACACTTTCAAATTGTCTTTTATATCTATTAATGTATTAGTATTCTGATGAACTTGCTCTTTAAGTTTATAAATGTGGGCTCTCGTATCTTGTAATAAGTTTATTTTGGTATTAAGTTTATTAATATCGTTCATGGTTGCTGTCCCGAATAAATATTGCAATGCCGTTCCGCCTACATTTATTAGGCCTCTACTTACTCTTTTGGGTGCTGAAGGCTGAATATTTAAATAAGATAGTACCTAAGGGTCTTGGAGGATATTTTCAAATTGTTTCTGGTTTTCAAGTAATAGTGAATGAATGTTTTTTAGTTCAGGTGAAGTTTGGTTTACGTTAAATCTACTGTTGAATCTCTGTTGCAAGTAAGGTATATAACTAGTTAGCAACTGGGTATTTTTCTTTAATACATTTTCAATAATATTATATAATTCTTTAGAGCATCGCAAATCCGTATTTATATTTAAATAACTGGTAATAAATCTTGACTGTCCTGCTTGTTTTAAAACAAAGCCTTGATGAAATTCATATCCTGATTCTGTGTTTTCTAGTTTCAGAGCGAAGATTGTTGATGTCAAGATAAAGAAGAGGATCCAATTTTTCAACATGTTTGTCTGTGAAGATAGAGAAGAAGAGAGGGTTTTATGAGAAGAAGGTTGTTTATTGCGTTATTATGCAAATGAAGAAAATTTGAAATTTAGTGATCTTAATATTAATTTGTTTTAACTTTCCTTTCAATGAAATGTGTTTACAGTTTCATATTTTTCATGTTAGAAATGTCTTTTCTAATGTGTTTTGTTATTTATACATTGATGTAAATAAATGTAAAATAGCCGGCCCGAGGTACTGTTTAAAAAATTAACAACAGCAGTAAACAAATGCATGAGTTCTGATTGACGCTACGCTGAGGGATGTTTTGTGGTGGAGGAAGTAAGTATTCTCTGTTTCCTCGTAATACAGTACCCTGTTGTCTGTTCCTTAAAGCCATGGGGTGTGGAATGTTGGCGTTTCTCATTGGGAAATTAGGAACGAACGTGTGGTCACGAGATCTATCATCAGGAGGAGAGGGAGGAGAAGTGTCCCTAGCTGATGTGATAGGAAGTGGAGGAGGAATGTCCCGAGTGGGAGGAATTTGAAGATCTGACGGGGGTTGTAAAGGACCTTGAGAGATGGGAGGAGGGGGTGGTAAGGGAGGCTTAGGAATCGGGGTAGGATGAGCAACTTTGAAGTAAAATTTAGGGGGTAAACCAGGTGGGGGAGAAGATGTAGAACCTGACGTTGGAAGTTGAGACGGGGAAAGAGAATCGTCGAAAGATAGAGGTGGGGGTGTGGTAGAGGGAAAACCCTTAAAAATTACTCTAGGAGTAGGGGAAGGGGAGAAAAGGAAATTGGGATTTGGAGGTGGTAAATGAGCGTGGGAAAGAGGTGGTGATTGAGTTGGAAGAGGAGGTGATGGATGAGATGGTGCTGGAAGAGGTGAATGAGGTTGTGAAGGAAGAGGAGAATGAGATGAAGGAGGAGAAGAAGAAGGAGGTGGGGACAAGGAAGGAGGTGGTAAAGGAATCGGTGGAGGGGTTAGCAATGAAGGAGGGAGCTGTCTTTGGAAGTAAATAGTGTGAGGAATAGCAGAGGAAGAAGGAGGGGGAGTAGGGTTAGCTAGTGGAGAGATTTTAGGAGGTGGTTCTTGAGACGGTGGGTCTTTAGGAGGGGGAGGGTCGACTTTGGGGTTTGCGGAGGAGATAGGTACATTTTCAGCTCTAAGTTTTGTGATCTTAATATTGTCCCTAATGAAGGTGAGTGGTCGAGTTTGAAAACCACTGCAAAAGTAAATTAATTGAAATGTACCACTGCTTTAACTTTGAAAAGGAGGGCCGCACCATTCTTGTGGGGAAAAAGCTTCGGGGACTGCCCGGTTTCTGAACGTCCAACACAAAACATAATCACCACACCTCTAATTGTGTTGAAGATGCCTTCTTATGTTGTTTAAGCATTTGTGTATTTGTTTCTTGCAAAAGATGGTCACGAGCTTGGTCTCGAATGAGATTCGCTCTTTCTGCAAGATCTTTGACGTATTCGTGAATAGGTTTAGATGGTTCGGAACCTTTAGTAAAAGGAGAGATATAATTGGGGAGATCCCAAGGAAGTCGTTTGTTGTAAGTATACAAAAGAAAATGAGGGGTACAACCTATAGAAGCATTGTACGTAGAATTGATAGCGATTTGAGTAAACGGAATTAATTTTCCCCAGTCATTATGGTTCGAATTGACATAATGACGTAGGTGGTTTGCAATTTGCAACATAGTTCTTTCCGCTAAGGAATTACTTTCCGGATGTCTAACAACGATGTTAACAGCTTTGATTTTCCATTGTTTGCAAATTTCTTTTAGAAACTGAGAAGTCATCTCAGGGGCGCGGTCACTCAAAATAATTTGAGGACAGCTATGACGGCAAATGATCCTTTCCAGAAGAGCGTGAGCAATGTCCTTTGCGGTGTGCTGAATGAGGGGGACAAGTTCCACGTATCTCGTGAGGCTGTCCTTCATAACCAACATATATTTGGCTTTAGTTTCCTTGCAGGTTGGTAATGGTCCAAGGACATCGAGATGGATCTTCGAGAACGGCTCGAAGGGGATAGGGTACGATTTGATTTCGACATTCTTAGGTTTGTTCCCCTTTACTCTCTGGCAGGAGGTGCAGGTATTGCAATACTCCTTCACTAGTGTGTATAGTTTTGGGAATATGTATTTTTCCCTGATCCTATACACAGTTCTGTCAACACCACAGTGTCCAGCTGGGAGAGAGTCATGGTTGAATTCGATGATGGAATGTATCATGGAATCCGGCACCTGGAGCAAAAATGCCCCATTTTGCGTGGCATAATGGAGAATGTCGTCAATGAGGACGTGGGGGAACGTATCTGCAGAAGTGTCCTGCTGCAGAAGAGGTTTATTATGGGAAAGAAGAGGCTTCGCGAAATCATAAAGAGCTTTTAATCTAGGACACGCTTTTTGTTCATTTACGAAGTTTTCTTTAGTGAGATGGAAGCGTGTGGTTTGTAACACTGTATTTTGAGCGAACACTTGTGTTAAAGCGGGTGGGTTGCGACTCAAGTAATCAGGTACTATATTCAATTTTCCTTGCTTGTAGATAATGGTGGGATTGAAATGTTGAATAAATAAATTCCACCTTTCAAGTCTCCCTGATAGCTGTCTATGCCTGATGAGGTGTATGAGAGGCTGGTTATCTGTAATAATTGTCACCTCATATCCGAAAATTGTATTTTTAAATTTTCGTAAGGCAAAAACTATAGCTAAAGCTTCCAATTCCAAGGTATGGTAATTAGTTTCCGCTTTAGAAAGAGATCTAGAGATAAAGGAGAGGGGCTTTTCCTTATTGTTATCATCCATTTGAAATAAAACGGCTCCCAGAGCAACATTAGAAGCATCAGTGTTTATGAAGAAAGGTTTGGTATAATCAGGATAGCACAACTGCGGTTGCAATAAGAGTTCGTTTTTAAGTATTTCGAAAGCTTCCTTTGGTTCAGGACCCCAGAAAAATGTGCTGTTTTTCTTTATGAGTTGTGTAATAGGTTTGACAAAATCTGGAATAATGGGTAATAATGAGAAAAATAAGTTAGAAAGCAGGAGAGACCATGATTTACCTGAGACGTTTGTTGGGGTTTGAACCTGTGAGTCTTAATAGGCTTCAGAGGATCTGGGATTATTCCATTTTGGAATTTTAAACCGAGAAAAGGAGGGTTCTCAAACTTACTTTGAAAGTTTCATTTAAGCTTGTTTTGCGAAAAGAATCGAAGACTTTCTTTATATTTTCTAGGTGATTTTCCAGAGATGTTCCCATGATAAGAACGTCGTCGAGGAAAACTCTGCAGGCGTCGCCTAATAGATGATGCAGAGCGAGTTCCATTAAATTCGCAAAACACGAGGGTGCATTTGCCAATCCAAAGTTTAATCTTGTAGGGCAATATTGACCTCTCGTGGTCCTAAAAGCAAGGAGCGGTTGAGTCTCCTCGTCGATTTCAATGCAGGTATAGCCCGATTTTAAGTCCAAAGCTGTGAAAAAGGAACTGTTACCTAGTGAACTTAAAACGTCGGAAATGCATGGAAGGGGGAAGCGCGAAAGGACTGTGTGGGAATTAATTAGTCTATAATCGGCAACAATGCGGGGGGAGGAACACCCTTTTTTTGGGATCACTAAAAGCGGAGCGCTATGTTGGCTGGAGATAGGTCTAATATACCCCTTAGCCAGCGAGTCTTCCACCCACTCCTCAATATTTTTGAGGTAGCGGTGGGGGAGTCGATATTGAGGTCGGTACAATACCTTAGGCGCGTCGTCTTTCAAAGTAACACTAAACTTCGTTAGGGGACAAATAGGAACTTCATCATCTTCCAAAGCGATTATATCCTTGTAGCCCATGAGAAGATCCAATAAATTTTCCAGTTGATTCGGATCAGTAAGTGTTGCGCACTCATCTTCTTCGTTTTTGAAAGACTCTTGAATAATTTCTTTATATGTTTTACGAAGTTGGGACGGAGTTAAACCTTTAGACGAGGAAGCGACATTAATATGCGAAGTGTCCAAAGGAGAGTCAAGAGTGAAAAGAGGATTGGCTATAGTTAAAAAAGTATTTGTTTGCAGCGTGTGAGGTGCTGCTGACATATTTATATCCAAAAGAACGTGACCTTTATCAACCGAGCTCATTACACCACCTATAAAGAGAAAGTTATGAAGAAAAGCCTTTTCAGAAGTTAAAATTAGGTTTTCGGGAGGGAGGGTGTTCGCTAAAGACATTTTCAATAATAGAGAGGTTATACCTTGTGTCAGTATCAATTAATAAATCATTAACAAAGCTAGTTTCATTATGATAAAGAGGTAAAGATGTGTTGTGGTGTACCTCTGGTGTGGGACTGCTTTGGCGCTGGGGATAGATAGGAATGAGTGGCATTGAAATGTAGGCAGTGTCAGATAAAACAGCTATAGTATTCTTATGCGCCTCAAAACGTATGTTTTGCTGAGCGAGAAAATTTGTTCCTAAAAGAAAATCAGCCTTGAAACCGCAAAGCGAATCATCTACGACAATGAAATTTATGGGTACAACTACGTTTTTTATGTGTATATTTAAAATCGTTGTCCCAAGCTGATCAAAAACGTCCCCGGTAATTGATTTCAAAGTGATCGGTGTTTTACTAAGTGGTATATTAATAGCAAATTTGTTTTCTAATTCTAAAATAAGAGATCGTCTGGCCAAGCTCGAGTTGCTGCCTGAGTCAAGGAGAAGGCGTTTATTTTGTAAAGTGTATTCATTGAATGATATATGCGTGTTTAGAAAATAGGCGGGTCCAATCAATGAGTGAGAATTTGCGTCTACATCTACTGCCAAATTAGTGTCATTTGTAAAAGAAAAAGTTAGCTCTTGTTGAAGAGCGGGAAGAGTAGAGGGAGGATGTAAATCTTTGGGATACAGAGGAAGCTGGGACTCCGCATTAGGTAGTGGGTGAGAAGAAAAAGACGAAAAATTTGGAGCTGGAAGTGCCTCTGGAGAGGGAGAGGGAGATTTAAAAGTTTCGTCTGAGTCTAAACTAATAGAAGATGGATGGGGAGTGGTTAAAATAGCTTCATTATAAGTGACAAAAAAATCAGAGAAATCATCTATAAAAATCTGGGTAGTGCCCAGTGATTCAATATTTGGGGTAGTTAAAGAAGCAAAATCATTATGAGAGAAGGAAGTTAACTTGGGGGATATATTAAAACTACTAATCAAATATTCAAAAGAGCGAGAGTTAATATGAGAATCAACAGGTAAAAGATTGTTAAAAGAAGAAGTAGAAGGAAGTAAATTATGCGAAGATTTAGGTGAAATATTTCCTAATAAATTATTCCTATATAAACCAGTAGGAATAGTTTCATTATCTAATGCATTTCCATTTAATTTAGAGTAAAATATTTTACTAATGTCAGTGGCGTAAGCGTTTCCTCTACTTATTACGTCATATCTACTAACTAATTTATTTCGCCTGTATTTATTGAAAGAGAACCTTTCAATTTCATTTATATGCCTTGTATCAACAAGCGCTTCCCCAAATGTCATGCCATGTCCCACCGGACCCTTTGACATACCTAATCTCACCTCCTTGCTGCGTCTCACCTCAGCGTCTGAACTCACTTGTTCACCATATGTTAAACTCATTCTATTACTGGGCAAGTGCTCTATAGGCGCGAGAGCCATCTGCTTCCCAAATGTGTTTGCAGAACAGTCACTACTACTTTCAGTGCTATCAAATAGGCTACCAGGCTCAATATCCACACTATCTTCTATAGCTAAATCGTGTGGCCTATCATCATAAGAAAAACAATTTATACTCCTACCTTCCAAATTTCTAACATCTGCAAACTCCATATTTAAAGTAGTATACGACTCAACCTCAAATCCAACATCACCATTGAAAACTTCACCATCGTTACCATCTCCAATTTCATCTGTGCTTGAGCTTTCAACATCAACTTGCAACTGCTTCAAATACACCTCGCTCTTGGAGTTGACTGTTGCCACACTGCGGCCTACCTCGTCAATATCTGCGCCTGGCGAATCTGGGTCATAAACATCAGCAATCTGGAAATTTTTAATAAAATCTTGGAAAGATAAATGAGTTTTGGTAAGTGAAAGATTCATATTGCACTCTCCCAATTGGGAATGTGCAATATGATCTTCCTTTAGCTTAATACACTTTGACATGTCTACCGCTTTTCTCTTTCTGGGCTTAAAAAGTGGTACACCATTCTCAGACTCAGCGGAGTCATGAAAACCTAATCCTAAAAATTGTAAGTCAGCGCTAGAAATGCTATCATTAAAAGTTATATCATTTCTGAGGCATGCATGAGAGTTAGTATTAAAATTAAAACTATTATTATTAAAATTAGAATTATTCAGTGGCTTGGCAAAATTAAGACTAGAGAAAACAACCTCGCTGTTGGAATTAACTTGTGTAGAAAGTGTGTTAACATTAGAGAGAAAATTAAAATCATTATTAACAATGTTGGTAGAGTTTATAGAAACAGGATACCGGAGGGGAGAATTTGCTTGGTGTTCTACCCTCCTAAATTTTAAAAATCCTGCTGCTGAGCATCATAATGACCATCGGTATCGTTGTCATAATAATAATTTTCTTGATCATCATCATATTGGTCATCAGGAGTGGATTCGTAAATGTTTGTAGGCTCCACCATTTGAGTATATGAAGTGGAATTTTGCCTCCAGGAGTTGTTGCGATTTGGTTGCGCTCTTTGAAAATTGGAAGTTCGGGTTTGAGGTTTGACTCCAAGGTAAGATGGTCTAAAAATTCCGGAGCCTTTCCATCTATTCTGTATAATGTCTTGCTTTATTTTGTCAGTGATTGGGACATGCTTCAACGGGGTGTTTGGATCATTAGGACTCCATCGAGAGTCCTTACATTGAGCGGTGGAACCCCTCTTGTGATTTGAAGAACATTTTCGGCAGTATGGGTTGAAAGGGCAATAGGATCGAGTGACCACCCCTCTCACAGTTAAAGCACACAGCAGGCCTCTGGGGTTGAGGAATTTGACGATTTTGATAAAGAGGAGCCTGCGGTTTTGAACGATTATTAAAATTTCGTGGTTGAAAATTGCGGGGTGAGTGCTGAAAATCTTGTCTCTGTGCAAAATTTTGAGATTTTTGGGGAACAGATGCCGTTTTTTGGAAGTGGATATTGGGCTGAGGCATCACATTACGGATAGGGTCATGCAAGCGGCCTTCGGACTTTTCTAACAGATTATTTATTTGGTTGTGAAGATCTAAATCAGGGTTGTGGAATTTCTTGAAATCCCTACGATAAATCTCTGGTTTTTCGGGAAGGAATGTGAATAAATGGCAGAAAGCTGTAGCGGTAATAATTTTGTCATCAGGCTTGTAGGAAGCGTCACGTTTGGCAAGTGTAGTATAGAAATCTGAATAAAGCTGCTGGAGAGAGAGAACAGCCGCGCTGAAGGAGTCGGATTCAGACCAGCGAAAATTTCGTATACGTTGCATGGCATCATAGGGGGAAAGAGCCTTGTCTGGGAAAATGCAAGCTTTCAACCGGGTTAAAAAGTCATCTAAAGTTGTCACCCTAAAAAGCTCCGGGTAGGCATTCAAAAATCTTCGAATTTCCGACTTCGAATTGTTGGAGATTTGACTTTGAGCCTGAGCCAACTTCGATGGCTCAGAGACGCAATTTTTCAGAGCAATATTCTCTCTGACGTTGGCGTCCCAATGAAATAAGCTAGGACCTACCCACTTGCCATCTATACGGCCTTCAAGAAGCAACTCGGGCTTCGTAACCTGTGTTATGGTTGCAATAGGTTGGGCAGGAGAGGGCGGGGTGGTTACATCATCACCTGCCATATTAATGATTAGTGGGGAGAATGAGGATTAAGCAAAAATAACAGCCCAAAAATATGCAACGTGAGAAAGCCTTTGATATTGACAATTTAAATATAATGGGCTAAATATTGCAAGGTTGAGAATGCAAATAAATTTTAAAAAAATATTCTGACTTTAAAAAATAAAAATAGAGATAAAAACTGATGTGGTACCGTAAGTCTGAAGGTCCTCAAAACGTAGTGAAATCTGGCACCTGGGAGCTACAGAGCGCTGCGAATCGCGAGTTCCACCAAATTTCTTCGCCACTTTCGCCCAAAATATTTCTTGTGGGCGAATAGAACGGTTAGGCTCTTGTTTAAAAGAAAGGCGCAATCTGCTGCTTCAGAATTTTTATTATACAAATCAACGATACAACTGAGAGTTTAGTTACAACGATAGAATCAATAAAGTAATCCACAGTAATAGGTGCCTAAAAACAAAAATAAAAAAATAAATAAAGTAATCACGAAATAGGTGCCTAAAATATAAATGTTATTTCATAATTTCAAAGAGGAAAGACATATAAAATACATTTCACCTTACGTAAAAAAAAATTTATTAAATTTAAGACATTGTTAAGTTAAACAAAAATTTCTCAACAAATAAATTTAAAGTTAAAAACTAGAGTCTTTTCTGGATGACGAAATACATGAATTTCAATTAAAAGTTAAATCAAAATTTTCTAAAGATGACACTTAGCGTTAAAAAAAAATGAAAAATAAAATCTTTTCCTGGCCAGATGCAAATTAATTCAAAGAATTTATATTATGAAATGGAGCCAGGATAATATTCAAATACTATAAAAAACAAATTCTTAAGTTGAAACTATGTAAACGGGTAAAGTGTAGATGGTAGTGTAAATTATATCATAGTGTAATAGCAAATTCCAACAGCCGGCCGTGTATTTAAAATTCATAAAAACAAAAGTGGGCGAGATGAAAAAAAATAACGAAGTATTCCTCGGGGCACATTAGATTGTTTAAAAGAAAAAAAAGTGCAACAATTAAAATTACCCAAGCAAAGATCAAGGTCGAGTGAAATTAAAAATTTTCCATTAATGTTATTATTATTATTATTATTATTATTATTATTATTATTATTATTATTATTATTATTATTATTATTATTATTATTATTATTATTATTATTATTATTATTATTATTATTATTATTATTATATTTTTCTTTCTCTTGGCGTTATTTTAATAATTATCGCGTATAAAAGCTTTAAAAAAAACCCAGGGAACATTTCACCAAAAAAAAAAATTTTTTTTTTCATTAAAAGTTTAAATACGAAATTGAACTAGGGGAAGAAAATATATATAATATCAAGAAAATTCGGGCATGAATTTATTCACTTCAAAAATAAAGTTCGTGAGGGAGGTTATTTAAAATTGCTGGGGAGAGCACAAGAACTTTAAAATAAATCGGTAATTATTATTACGACTGAAAGTACAAGTTTCTTGTGAGAAATAAATTTATAAAAACCAAACAAATTTAAGCTTACCAGAATCACAGACGGAGGACAAAGGAAAAAATATAACCTTGTCGGTAGCACATCAGAAGTCAGAATGAATTTTAAGAATGAACAAGAGCTTTCTTATAGGAAAAAAAAGAGGGGTGAAAGAGGGGGGACTGATTGGGGTTAGTTTCAAAATGATAGTGGAGTTTGTGAATAAATATATTAATCAGGAGTACAAAATTAAATTTGATACAAAAAGGACTTTGACTGTGATAAAAGATTTTGAAGCCTACGTGATAAAAAAAAATGAAGAAAGGAAAAATAAAATTTTATCTGAAAAGATAAAAATCAGATAGGAGAGAGAAAATATCTCTTTTCTGTCTCCTTTATTAGGTTTAACAAAAGATCTAGTTAAAGAGGTCCCCTCCCAGTGAAAAGAAAGAGCAATGGGCTAGGCAAGTTATGCAGGAGGATTTGAATAGGTGGGTTCTAATCCAGGATAAATATAAGATATATATATATATATATATATATATATATATATAATATATATAACATATATATATAAATAATAAAATATATATATATAATATATATAATTATATTATAATATAAATATATATATATATATATATATATATATATATATATATTATATATATATATATAATAATATAGACAGAAATTTTTTATATCAAAATCCATATTTTTATCACTCATTGGCCTAACATGAATTATTATTTCGCAAATTAATTTATGAAATTGTTTGTTCCAAATGCTACATTATTTAAAATAGAAATCTCTAAGTCATTTTATTTTTTTTTCTTTTAATATTTTTCATATCTTTTAATTAATTATGAGAAAAAGTATAAGTTAAAATTTTTATTATATCTTATCAATATTTATTTTTAAACTTCGATTTACATTAAGTATTTTTATAATTCTGAAGTAAAGCTAACAGGTTACTGTTAGACGTGGCATTGGTGCTTTAATTACCAAACCATTTTATTAATATATTATATTATATATATATATAAGATATATATATATATATATATATATATAATATATATATAATATATATATATATATATATATATATATATTAACTATATATATATATAATAATATTTATATATATATATAATATATAATATATATATATATATAGATATAGATATAATATATATTATATAAATATATATATAGTATATATATATATATATATATATATATATATATATATATATATATATATTATAGTATATATATTATATATATATAATTTACGTTCTAAGGAAAAATACATATAAAGTGAACAGTTTTAAGGGTCCTCAGAAACCGGTGGTTCAAAATTGACATACAAAACTTTTCAAATAGATAATTTGTTTTCATCAGATTGACAATTAACTACTCACAGAAAAAGTACTTAATTGAGAAGTTTTTTTTTCTCTTTTTGACATTTGAAAACTTGTCAGTTTGACGACTTTACATGCTCAATTTTGACACCGGTTTTGAGGACCCAAAACTTGTCTATTGGAGCAGTTTTTCTTTTGTGTGTATTGTTAAATCAAAAACTCAATACGCCAGCACAAGTATTGTGACAGCGTGAGAAGGTTTCATACAAGTAAGAACTGGATAACCAATTGTGAGTAAAGAATCCCTTTTGTTCGTATTATCAGTGACAACTACCAAACTATTTCAAATCTAATAACTATTTTGTAGTATCCAGTAGTATATTTATCTTAATTACAATAAATAAGTTTTTGATTTTGTTTTTACCACTGATCTAAAGTTACTTCATTACTGTTCAAGAAGCTAAACAAAATTTAATATTTCTATGATTTTCTGAATTTTCGTGTATATTTTACTAATAATTTATAATATTTACTGTTACTGGAGTTATATTTTGTTTTTCTTTGCAAATTTTATACTGAATATGTTATAAATAATATTTCGTGTGAATTTATCTGAAAACGGGGTTTTGGTTACAGGTTTAAGGTGTTCATATTTTTTTCGTTTATATATATTGTTTACGTCCCTAAAAAGGAAATAACGAAAATGCAAAGTGGTATCGAGAATAAGAATGACGTGCCTCAAAAGAAATTTAGTTCAATAGAGTTGATGACAATGCTAAATGGATCGCTGGCAAAAAGGAACAGATGATCTGGATTTTACATCCATAAGCTAACAGTGTGTCGTGCTGAGCCAATGTGTTGCAAATAAGAAGCTGCTCAAGCCGAGACCAAGAGGAAGAAAAGAAAAAATGGGAACTCTAGTATAAGCCAGGGTACAGGTAGAAAGAAAGAAAAATTTGATTCAAGAATGATTAATTAAGAAAAATCAAGCAACAAAGGAAAAGCCGAACGTATGTTATGATTTGAAATACCGACACGCCGCCTCGAAAGAAATGAAGAGCACTGCTTTCAGAAGCGGAAGTGATAGTAGCAGCGAAAGTAGCATGGTAGCAAAAAGAAAGAATAGAAATAAAAGAAGACATTGAGAAAGCATACAGTTGATGAGAGTTCTGTTTCACAGGTAGATTCGAAGGAGGACAGGGGAACTTAATTAAAGAGGAATATATATGGTATATATTATGATATTAAGGTATATATATGGTAAAAGAAGTTTATTGAACTGGAGATATCGGGAATGGAATCCAATATGGCAGTAAACAAAGTTTTTATTATTTTGGCTGGAGAGTTATTGGAAGTATTTAGAACATTCATAAGACGAGTATAAAGCAGTTAAAACCTCTGAAGTAGGAGTAAATAAAAGTCAAAACGTTCGATTAGTCTGTGACGGACCTTGAGGATACGCCAGGGAACAACTGGAGGAGAGATTAAGAACGTTGGGCGGATGGATTAAGTAATTTTCTGAAGGGCCAACCCTTGTGAACATATTATAGTTATACATAGCTAAAATTGAGCTATGCCCACCATTGTAATAAGGTTGAAGAATTGACGTAAAGAGAGAGAAAGAGAGCGGAAATCTTGATTTACAGAGAGAGTGTTCTGGAAGATAGAAATAAGAAAAGATGAAAGTTTCAAAGTTTGCCCTTAGGTTGCAAACAACGTATGAGGCTGCCACACCAGATCATCAAAGATTGTCAATTGTGATTAAAAAACAGCTTTGAAAAGTTTGCCAAAGAAAGTGCCAGAAGATTAGAACTTCCGGATGGGATTGAGAAAAAGGAGCAGCAATATCCGGTGAAGATGTGTCAACGGAGCAAGAGGAGCTGATTAGATGAACAGGAAAAAGGAAGAACAGAAACGATTGCGATCCCCAATATGGGCTACGCCCGTGAAGAAAGATGAAGGAGGGGGCAAAGTACGCAATCAGGTGCAATACGGTAGACCGTCGCATTCCAGGATAGAGAACCTAGGGATCTAGAGTCTGCTGGTCGCAATACTAGGCCAATTATGAGAATCCAAGTATAAGATGGCAGCATTAAGAGGGAAGAGCATACAAAAAAAGAAACTGTAAAGTTTAGAAGCTGGTGTTTGGCTTTGCAGTAGCAGCGAGCACAATTTCTAAATGTTGAAAGTACGAGCTGCGGAACAGGAATAGGACGAGTACAAGAAAGGAAGGAAAATGAGGGAGAATAGAGTTCAGACCGCTCTCAAGAAGTTACAGTGGGAGGATCACAAGTATTTTTTTGTGAAGAAACCGGACATATTAAGAGAAGAAAATGAGGAGAACAGAGTCAGACCGCCCAAGAAGTTACAGTGGGGAGGATTCGCAAGTATTTTTTTTCTAAATCGAAACACATGCGAGATCATGTCCAAAGTCAGCTCGTTGAAACGAGGCTGCTCCGCCATACTGGCGAAAAGTGCCGGAACCAAACAAACAATAAGCACCACGCTAGGAGGTATCCGCGGTTGAATCAAGGCTGGCCGATTCTGAATCCGGATTCGAAAGAGTTTTTTGTGGATCAAGGTCTCATGCAGCAGCGACCAGAGAAAGTGCGAAAGTGAGAAGGAAAACAGATATTTCAACAAATGAAGTAACAGCTGGGGTGTACAGAGTGACGGCAGGAACAGTCGTGCAGGAGATAGTAGTATACAGTTAACATCGTTGTTGCGGTTTAAACACAACTAGATGGTAAAGGAAGAGTTGCGATAATGGATTCAAGATCACAATACTGCATTATTGGAGAAAATGAATTAAAAGAAATCTTCGAATTTAGAGATAGTAAGCCAAGAAAAATGGGTTGAGAGGCATGAATACCCCTCTAACTGTAACGAATCCCATTGAACTGCCAAAATGAGGGATTCTATCGATGGATTCGACTATGGTCAGTTCGATTTTATTGTGGTTAGGTTACCAAAAGGGAAAGTGTTATCTAAGAATGTCTTTCTTATTAAGAATGAAATAAATTAAATGTAGCGAAAAACTTTCAGCACGCTATAGTGAAACTGCATCATGCGAGCAAAGTTCATCTTCAATTACCCTTGAAACTGCAAATGGGTTGTGACTTGCTTCTTTCAGTCTATGTGTCGAGAGGACAGCCATTACAGAAATGACTGGCCTGTTAAGACGTGCTGGAAGTCCAAAGCAGATTAAACCAAGAAGCGTGCAGAATGGAAGACGAACGGTGCGGAAAAGTTTTAATTGACAAACAGGTGGGGAAAAACAACAGGGGTGGAATTAATAATTAGTTTAGATTGAAAATGGAAAGACAACCAGGGAAGGTATTGTTCAAGAACCTAAACAGCCGGATGACACACTAGGGAGAGCGAAATACTCGACATAGCAACACCTATTGTGGACGAGAAGTGATCTGATAAGCTTTGAGTCAAAAACGTATGCTCTAAATATCACAGTACAGGAGTTACCTGAACAACTAGGCGTAGGCGAAAGAGTGTTTGAAAGAAAAGACGTGGAGGCCAGTAAACATATCATTCATGGACGAATTACGAGTGAACATCATGAGAAAATTTATAGAACATTTAGGAGATACGATCAGTATTTAGCAGAAGTGATAAGATTGTGGCAGAACATCGATGACATTGTACAAAGCAAAACTACATTACTACACACTAATTTATCAAAAGAGCGGAAAGTTCTAATAGAGAAACAAATGATGATATTGAAAACCAGGTGAGTGAACAACTACTCTCGAGAGAGTGTCGACCAAATTTGCTTCGAAGTGAACTTTCCTGAAGTACAATTGGGAGAAAAAACAAAACGGTTACGTTTCGCTTTGCGAGACTATGGCAGTTAATAGGGGTCACAGAGACTGCACCGGTTCCTTATGAAAAACATAACGTGAAACTATATTCGAGCTACCTGAAGCTTATTACTTGAAGAGATGGAATGGACCTGTTAAGAGATATTATCAGATGCAGTTGGAGGAAGGATAGTAAAGATTACACTGCATTGTTTCCACCGTAAGGGTCAAGACCGGTTAAAAGGTTAAGTTTCGCGAGCTGAATAACAGTCGAGCGGAATTTCAAAGAGAGATGATCAGCAGATTTGCTGTCAGATTTACTGAGGAAAAAGTAATGATCATGTAGACGATATATTCTTGAGTTTACTAGGGATTGGTGATAAAACACCTAATCCTTCTATTAAGGCGTTCTCCAGAAGTTCTGTGAACATACGTGAAGGTGAAGCAAGTAGTTAAATGATAAAGAAAGGTGACCAATTTTTAGATCACATTATCAGCCAGAACCGCATAAGAAAGATGACTGAGTATGTCGACCAATTGAAAAGCTAAATAAACCAAAGGATGTTGGAAAAGGTAGAGATGATGTACCTCCGAATGATTAACCCTATCAATATTAATTTCTGAATTGTCTGAGGTTGGCTGCTTTTAGTGTTGTTGACGGTGGGAATAGAAAGACCCGATACAGGACAATGAACGAAGTTGAGCACTCGAGGAATTTGAAAAAGCGTATGAAAGACTCAGTGAATAGCATTTCCTGATTTTCTCACCACATGCTTAGAATTGTTGTGGATGCAAAGTTGAACCGGAATGGGTGCTGGCTTTTGCCAAGAGCAGAACGGTGAGAGAAGAGTGATTTGCGTGCAATCCGTATTCATTTCGTGCTTGTGAGAGAAGAGTTTCAACAGATAGAAAGAGAATACTGGCAATGAGATGGGCACTAAAAGTTCCGACCGTTCCTGCTGGTCAGACCCTTATCCTCTATATACCATTAGACTATTAGTTTACCTGGACACGTATGAGGCTAGTGGATAGTAAGTTATTCACGCACTATATATATATATATATATATATATATATATATATATATAATATATATAATATATAATATATAATATATATAATATATATAATATATTTATATATAATATATATAATATATATTATAATATATATACTATATATATATATATATATATATATATATATATATATATATATATATATATATATATATATATATATATAATATATATATATATAATATAATATATAAGATATATATCAAAGAAAAAAATATAATACTCTGAATAATATCAAGGAGAAAAGTTTTTGAAAAAGTTCGAACGACGACATAAAACCGCTAACATAATTATACAGTATATTAGAAAATAGGAAAAAATAAAACATTTCATTCTTTTCTGATGAAATATAAATAAACAATAATAAATTGTCTAAAAAATATATAATAAAGTAACCACTGACGGAGTGTATGTTCTTCAAATGATTATTCTTTAACAATTAATCAACTGCGTTATGATAAAGTAGCTTTTTTTCTGCTGAAAATTTGAAACTGTAATCAGCAAGAAGTTGAACAGGTTCTTTATTAACAAAGTAACTTAATCGGTAGGTAACTAACTTCATTTTTTATCGGGATACTAAGAAGAGAAACAATGCGCATTGAGGGAAAAAATTGCTCCTTATGCACACCCTTTTTAAGCATCATTGACTTTCATGCAAATATTTATGTTCTTTATACAAAAATAACTCTGATAGCTTCTATAAATATTCTATTCTTCCTCTCATTCTTACTGTTGGATAAATAGAAAAGTTTCCCAATGAACAGGTTCTTTCTGGATGCAATTTGGGAATATAATTTTTATTTAAATTATTTGTAAATTCTTCCAGGTCTTTCTACTATCCTTGTGTATCCTGTGTGTTGAAAGTTTAGTCACACAATTATATATTAATTCTATAATATATATACACTTGTAAGTAATAAAATTTTGTTGTAAAAATAAGATGTTTAACGGAAGTTTATATATATATATATATATATATATATATATATTATATATATATATATATAATAAAAAATATATAAAATATATAAATTTAATTTAATATAATATATATATATATATATATATATATATATATATATATATATATATATATATATATAATATATATATATATATATATATATATATATATATATATATATATAATATATATATATATATATATATATATATATATATATTATATATATATATATATATATATATATAATATATATATATATATATATATATATAATATATATATATATAATATATATATATATATATATATATATATATATATTATTATATATTTATATATAGTATATATTAATATATAATATATATATATATAGATATATATATATACAAAGGTGGCACCGTTAATGAGAAAGTTAACGTCGTTAATTTTAAATCGTTAACAAAAAAAATTAACGGCGGTTAATCATTAAAGCGTTTTTCATCAGTAAAGAATGTAGCGGAAGTAACGTTAATCGTTAACGTTAACCGTCTTCAAAAATATGTTGTGTTTTTTTTTTTTTTTTTTTTTTTTTTTTTTTAGTTTTCACCACTACTCACGGCAGAGCCCTATTCAAGGAGGGGGTAAAGTACGCTCGCCAAAATTTCATCCGCTAATGCAAATTACGCAGATGAACATTGACGCAAGGCTTTAAAGTGAGTGAGATTAAATTCAGCAGGAAACACAGAAGATGGAGAAAGTTCCACAGAACAGTGGTGGCAGGAAAGGAGGAAGCACCGCAGCGAACTAGCCTGGAGTTACCAATATCTAAACAAAACTCGTGCGCAGAGAACACGCACCCCTTGTGCTACACTAGGGCGTCGTAAAGGTGGATGTACGCGAGCGATAAGCTCCCTCGAGCACCTGCCGCTGCGGTACCTATAGAAAAGAGATAAGCACCAACATCGCGCCGCAAAGATAGAGGGTCAAGTGAACTGGAACAGACTTAACAGTTTATAACCTTTGGCTTTTGACTTCGACCCGTCCAAAAAACCGGGTTGAAACCCCAGAGCCCCCCAGATATGGAAGAACAGTACTCCTATACAAGGCCGGATGAGACCCTTGTGTAGCTGAAGTAACTGAGAAGAGGAAAAAAGGTCTCGCAGTTTCTAAACAGAACTCCCCAGTTTCTTTGAGGCCGCCCCATCACCGTTGTGATGTGAGTTTTCAAAAAAAAGTACAATTTTTTTTTTTTTAAAATGTTAAAACAAGGATGTTATATTGTCAACAGGAGAGAGGAGAAGAGAAACGTCAAAAGAGATAGGAAAAGTTAGAAGGTATTTAGAGAGGGAGATTTGTAAGAAGTTGGGTTTTTAAAGAATGGTAATTTCCACAAGTTGATGACGACCCACCAGCAAATTCATCTGATCAACGAGAAGAATGAGAATGTCGGAAAGATTAAGACGAAGGCAATTCTAGAAGTAAAAGAGGAGGCAGAATTGAAATGAGTTGAAGGATGAAGGGTCGAGTCATCGGATGTGAGTGGATAGAGTTAGATTTACAGGTGAGAAGATCATTAATGAAAAGTAGGAGATAAGACGAAACCTTGAGGAACACCTGTTGACAGAAAAAGAAGAAGTCGCTCCATAAACCAGAGCCGATGTTTAGCGACTTGAAAGAAAACTAGACATAAGTAAGCAAGAGAAGGAGGAAACCCAAAGGAGGGGAGCTTGGAGGAGCAATAATGCGTTGCCATACCTGGTCAAGATCTTTGGATAGGTCGAAGCGCCACTACGCAAGTTCTGCCCCGGTAGTTCCTAAGCGGGAAAACCATAAAGCGGTTAAATAGGAAAGTATATATATCGTCAGTAGACTTTGAACACCAAAAGTCGTACTGGCGATCGGAAAGAAGAGAATGAGTTTCCAGATGGTATAAGAAGTGAGAGGTGGGAGAGCGTTTGCGAAAATCTTAGATGGATAATACAAGTGGAAAGCTATTGGGCGATAGTTAGAAGGATCAGAGCGGCTTCCTTTTTTCGGAATAGGTTGGACATGTGACAGCTTCCAACACTGAGGGAAGTGCTAGTATTAAAGACATCAGAGAATATAGTCGAACGAGGGGCGGGGTCAGCAAGCGCGTAAGCACATTCCCTCAAAAACTTGATTTTTTCCAACCCTGTGTAGAACATTGACTGAAGACGGAGTAATAGAGCTGAAGTGAAAGATGAAACAGATTTTGAGTCCATTGGAGAGCGTTTAGGAAATTTGGAAAGAAAAAATTTTATTTCTGTTATCGAAATCGAAGTCTAATACAATTTAGAATACTGGGATTAAGAGAAATAGGTTTATAAACTCGGCAAAGTTAAGGTTAAGCGTTTAACGGATGCATTGGAAAATTTAACTCGTTAACGTTAATTCCACAAATGTAACTCGTAATAGTCCGTTACTTCTTTTCGAAATTAAAGAAAGCGTTAAAAGTTAAACGAAAAAAATTAACGAGTTAATTAACAGATTAACGCTTTAACGCGTTAATGCCCACCTTTGTATATATATATATATATATAAGTATATAAATATATACACAAATATATATATATATATAATATACTAATTTATATATAAGTATATATATATATATATATATATATATATATATATTATTATTATTATATTTAATTATTATGTACTTAGCACTTATTCCCGCATAAGCGGGGTAGTGGTACGTGCAGCTTCCCTATTTCCTTCATCTCGCCCTCACCCACCTCCTCCATTCCATTCTATCTCTCGCTAACACCCTACCTTCTTCCACCCTCATTCCTCTCTCCTCCAACATTTCCTTTATTCCATCCATCCATCTTCTTCTTGGTCTCCCCCTTCCTCTCCTTCCTATCCCCTCCGCCTCCCAAACTCTCCTAACCACCCTTTCTGCTCCCCCATTCTCTCCAGATGTCCAAACCATCTTAACATTCCCTACTCCGCTCTTCTCACCAAACCATTCTTCCAATCACATCTCTCTTTTATTACCCTATTCCTAATCCTCTCTCTTTTACTAACCCCACAAACCGCTCTCAGCCCTTTCATCTCAAACACTTCCAATTTCCTCTTGGACCTAGCATTCTTCAACCCCCATGTTTCACACCCATATAGTAACGCTGGAACACAAATTTTTTCAAACATACTTACCTAAGTTTATGTTATAAATCCCCCCCTTTCCATAATTCCCTCAGACCACTCAATGCTCTCATTCCTTCTCCTACTCTGTGATCTATCTCTTCCTTCATTCCTCCTTCCTTACCCAAATCCATCCCTAAATATCTGAAAACCTTTACTTCTTCCAGTACTACACCTCCTACTCTAATCTTCTCCCCCTCCTCTCTTTCCGCCTCCTCAAACACTAACACTTTTACTCTTAACTGTATTTATTCTTAAGCCTTTAGTCCACACAGCTCTCTCAAACTTCCTTCACGCAATACTACAAGCCCTTCTGAATCCTTCCCACCAGTTAGTATTCATCCGCAAATAGATCATGTTCACTTCCCAATCTATCACCCCTATCATCAATTCCACCCCTCTCCCTCCCTCATCATTCCTCTCCAGAACGCTCTCCATAAATAAATTGAAAAGCCCGGTGACATCACACATCCTTGTCTCAACCCTCTCTCCACTCTAAACATCTCACTCTCCCCTCCTAATACTCTCACACACATTCTGCTATTCCTATAAAAGGCCCTAATACCCTTACCTAATTTACCCCCTACTCCATGTTCCTCCAGCACCCTCCATAATTCACCCCTCTTCACTCTATCATATGCTTTCTCCAGATCTAAAAAAACACCCATACACCTTCCCTTTCCTTTCTATACCTTTCTCCACAAGCATCTTCATTGTGAATACTTGATCCACACACCCCCTTCCCACCCTAAATCCTCCTTGTTCTTCCCCCATTCTCTCTTTCGTTAAATCTCTCACCCTCTCAATTAGTATTCTCCCATACACTTTCCCTACTACACTAAAAAGACAAATACCTCTATAATTACCACACTCCATCCTATCCCCTTTCCCTTTATACAGGGGAACCAAACAACCATCCTCCCAATCCTGTGGAACCTCTTCCCCTCTTCCAACATAAATTATATAACCTGTACAGCCATTCCTCCACCCCTCTGCCTCCCATCTGGTAACATTTCCATACTCACACCATCTAGACCTGTTGACTTTCCTTTTTTTCCTTTAGTTATCGCCCTAATAATTTCTTCCATTTGTATTTCCATATCTCCTTCCCGTCCCTCTTCACCCCCCAACCTCACCTCTTGAACCTCCTCATCTCTTCCACCCAATTCATTCAATAATCCTCTAAAATATATCCACTCATCTTTTTTTCACTCCATCTTCCCCTCCTATCCATTCCCCATCCCCTCCCTTAACCCTCTCCCCTAACCTCTCCCTCTTCTTTCTTTTTATATTTACTTCTTTCCAGAATATTTTGCTTCCTGTTTCAAAATTTTCTGTCACTTTTCTACACCATTCATTTTTTGCATTTCTCTTCGCCCTCTCCACCGCCCTCTTTGCTTCCACTCTAACCCCTCTATATTCCTCCCAGCTTTTCCTTCTCCTATTCCCCAACCATTTCACATAGACCTCTTTTTTCTTTTTCACCAACTCTTTCACCTCCTCATTCCACCATCCCTTCCTTTCCTTCTACTTGCTCCCACCTTTTTTACTCCGCATATCCTTCTGGCTTCTTCACAAATTGTCTCTTTAAATCTCTTCCACTCCTCCTCCACATCCCTAATTTCCGTCCCTCTCACGTCCCTCCACCTATCCTCCATACCCCTCCTAAACTCGCTCTTACACAACGTCTCATCTAATTTTTCCACCTTAATGACTTCTATTTTCTTCTTACTTTCTCTTTCTCTAACCGTTACCTCTCCCCCTACCCTTAACCTAGCAACCACCAAATAGTGATCAGATAAACCCCTCTACCTGCCCCTCTGAATACATTTACATCCAGTAATCTGCCTCTATCCTATCTATTTATACACACATAATCCAGTAACGCCCTCCCCCCCGTTATCTCACTCTTCCATGTATACTTATGATTTTCACTTTTCTTGAACCACGTATTTCCAACTATCAATCTTCTATCAACACATAACTCTAACAGACTTTCTCCATTAACATTCCTTTCCCCTAACCCAAATGGACCTATAATTCTCCCCATCTCCTCTCTTCCCACTCCTGCATTCAAATCTCCTAATAAACAAGATTTTTATCATTAACCCGAACTTTCCACAAATCATTCAACTCACTCAAAATCGTCTCTTCCTTCCTCCCTCGCCCCTCCATACTGGTGCATAACGCGCATATAAACCCACATTTCCCCAAATTCACTTTAACCCACATTATTCTCGAGTTCACCTATTTGCACACTTTACCTTATCCCACACTTCTTTCCTTCATAACTATTCCTACCCCTTCCCTCGCCCTCACTCTCTCCGTTCACCCCCGAAATCCTACCCTTAAATTTTCCAAAGACCATCTTCTATCCTTTCAGCTTTGTTTCTGTCAACCCTAACACATCCAACCTTTTTTCTTCAACATAACCCCACT
>JABUQX010010090.1:10000-25000 GCA_015478945.1 Trachelipus rathkii | reverse complement strand
TTTAGTAAAGAAAACTTATTTCTAATTAAAATTCTATTAATTCATATTATTCGATTTGTTATATCTATACATTTATTTATAAAAACTTCGCGGTATGTTAAATTATCAATAATAAAGATTAGATATTGTACAAACTTATGAGAACAAAAAAATAAACCACTCAATATAATAAAACCATAAAAAAATTATGTAAATAAAAAAACCTAAATCATAGATAATCTATAATATATATATAATAAGAAAATATTTACTTTATATAAAATATCAAATAATAGAATAAGTATTAAAGAATATAAAAAAATAATACTTATAGCAAAAAAATAATACCGACATAAGAATATAAAATTATTACATAATAACAATGACTATTATTAAAAAAAAAAAAAATTTGATTACAAGACTCAGGCAAAATATATTGCTATTTATACATAAAATCATGGATTTTTGCCAATTGAATAAATAAATAGATCGAAAATCATTTATAATAAAAGAAATACTAATAACAATAAAAAAAGAGAAAAAGTTATAATAATTAATAATGAAGCGAAATAACTATAATGCGAAGTGAGAAATTCCTCATTATATGAATTAATACTAATCCATTTAAATTAGGAATAAGAAAGGAAGCTAAATGCAATAAGTCACGAATAATTAAAATCACTAAAGCTGAGCAAATTAGAAGCGCGACGCTTTAAGTATTATTACCAACTTAGTCATATTGTCGAATAAAATTAATTTTAATAGTAGTGATATTTTTGCATGATTAACGGCATAAGCCCCCTTAATTAATACATATAATTTGAAATTTTCGGGTGGATTGTTAATTGGATACAAATGGAATCGTGCTTTTAAGAAAAAGTTTTTAAAAGGTAAAATTTTTAAAAAATAACAATTTTTTTTTTACATAAAATCATTTTTAAGTTTTGATATTTAAACATTCATTTACGTTCATGCATTAAGAATGCAAAATATTTACTAGGCTAAGCAAGTGTTTTTTAAATATGACAAGAAAAAATGGTTGCTAGTGCATTTCTATTTTGGGTTTTTTAGTTACTACTTGAAATGTAAATTGAACCCACTTTTATAATAGTGAATAAAAAAGAACGACACTATTAAAATGGAGAGATAACAGATCCTGCGCAAATGACACAAAGACTCCGCAAATCTAAGATTCTAGCAACCATAATAATCGTAAATCGTCAAAATTTTATTTCTATCAATAAAATAGCTGACAAAGACGATGACAAAATTAGTTAGGGATGTTAAAAAACAGTATCATAAATCAAGAAAACTATCTTTGGCACATTTTTGTATGGAAAAGTAGGCCACTTCAACAAAACTACAAATAGTGTAAAATTTAATTTTTATGAATCTAAGAATACTGTACGATACTAATAGACAATATTCAAATTAATAATGTAAATTTAAAAAAAACAACAAGAACACAGATGTAATAATTAGTCTTTATACATTTTGTTAAAATAATAAGTAGTATATATCCCTGAGGCCGAGATGCATGTAAGACCCCAAAATAATTTTAAAAGAAACTAGCGTATGGTGCTGAGAAGATATTCAAATGTAATTTACTAAACATTAATTTCTGACGGGGATAGTTTCATTCTCAGATCATCACATTATTATACGGAAACAAATATCATTGTACAAACAATTACCGCAACGTATTAGTTAATGGACAAACATACTTGTTCTAAGAGTCAACTGATAATCTCAAAAAGAGTATTATTTTAAAAATCTAAATATGTGTAACTTACTATAAAAAAGAAACCCTAAAGATTTAACTATTAACCAATCTGAGATAAACTCTTAAATAGGTGTCGGATTTTTAATCAATTGAGGAGTGAATGAACTCAATTGACTCTTCTTGAATTATACAATATAAATAATAATAATAAACATAATATATTTATATATATATAAATAATTAATATATATATACTATATAAATATACTAAATAATATATGTAATATAAATATAATATAAATAATAATAAAATAAATAAAATATAGATAAATAAAATACATATCAAAATAAATAAATATAATATATACAAAAAAGTAACCATAAAAATTAGATACTATATAATCAAAATTCCAAATATAACTTTAAGAAAATAAAAGCCAAATCCATACACTCAATGATTTATGTACCTATAAGAATCAAAAATGAAATTAAATGACTAAACTTAGGTAAGCGGCACTAACTTAATATTTTCAATTCCATTTGTGGAGAGCTTCCTTAGGAACTTCAAAATTTTCTAAAAGGTCTTAAGAAATAAAAAGTTCTTTTTTCACGATTGTAAATAGCAAAGACATTTTGACATTTACATCTTATCAAATTTTTTTACTTTTCTCTTTTAACAATTTATTTTCATCTATCAAGAGTTTTCCATGAAAGTACGGCGAATGTCTAGTGAAATGTCCATTAACTCCGACAATTTTTATGCTCCAAAAGCTGTATCGATAAATATTTAACAGAAATTGTACTAACGAAAAAAACTATGATTGGTTTTAAACTATCAATTCTTTAATCTGGAACATGCAATTTCATAATATAATTAATTTTCCAGTACTACACACACATACACCTACATATATATATAATATACTATATATAATAATATATATAAATCAAAGATATATATTCTCTTTTTGTATTTAACATACCTAAAAATATTGTCATGCTCTACTACCATTCATTATACTTTATTTCATATATATATAAATAGATATTTTAAAGAAAAACTTCCTTTAGTGCAAGCATTTATATTTCCTTTATCAAAGAAAAATGAAGCTCGAGCTTAAATAAAAATTAATCTATATATTTAAGAGGTTTTACGAAGGAGAAGACGAAACGTATATATAATTGAAGTGAAATCTTATATAGCGGGGAAGTGAAATTACCTATCTTAAATAAATGAAATGAAAATATGCGAAACATTCGCAATTGGTGAGAATTAGATATCCGATATGTTTTGCTTATTGCTAAAAGCTGAGATTTTCTCTCTTTTCTTTTAACCTTATAACCATTAACGTCATACCCGCAAATTATAATAGGTGAATTTTTTTTTTGCAATGTTGATTAACGGCAAGCCCCTTAATATTATATTGAATAAAATTTTGGCGCGCTTTGGTAGTATCTGTTTTAAGAAATGTTTTTATTAAAAAAAAATTTTTTTTTGTAAATACACTAATATTTGAAATGGGTAATAATTTTTTGATTGATATTTTTTTTTCGTTTGTATCGATGCAATATTTACTACCAGGCAAGTGTTTTAATTGAGTGAAAAGACACTCTTATTTTGAGTTTAGTTTACTACGCTTGAAAAATGTAAATATTGAAACACTTTATTAAGTGATAAAAGTACTCCTTAAATGGATGGCGGGAAGTGGTAAACAGATCATGGCGCAAAAAAAATGGGCGTACCCGCATATAATCTAGCAACCAATTAATAACGTGCTCTTATTTCTAACAATGGATACATGAAATATGAGAAAAAATTGATTTTGGCATTCATAAAAAAAAATTGCTGGAAAATCATACCATTATTTGTTGTGATTTTAATTTTTTATTAATACAGGTTTTCACAACTGATTTTAAAATTCAATCAATTTAATTTAATTTTTCTCCCTTTCAGGAAATGTAAATTAGGATACTATACTTTTGTAATAGGCTGCTTGATTTCCCTGAAGCCCGAAATGTAAGAACCCAAAATCATATTAAAGCCTAGCCGTGCTGTTCGTAGGACTATCAATCTAATATTTTAATCTATCCATTCTTTTTATTCTTCTGGCCCGAATAGCTTGTCAATTTTATACGGAAAATAAATATTTGTCAAAAAATTAGCAAGTGTATGTGCACAAATTGTTCAAAACATCGAATCAACTGATATCTCAAAAAAACAGTTTAAATTTTAAATCATTAAATATAGTGTTAAACTCCTTAAATATATAAAAAAAAAAAACTATAAGATATTTAACTATTTGACCATATGATAATTAACACATCCTTAAAAAAGGTTTCTAATAAAACAAAGAGAGTGAACTGAACTCAATTTGACTCTTCTGAGTTTACAATTTATATATATTAATATATATATATATAATAAATATATATAAGTAAATAATATAAAATATAATAATAGTATATAAAACATAATATAATAAATATAATATAAAAAATATATATTAAATAATAAAAATAAAATAACATAATTAATAATAATAAACTACTAAACTAAGAAACATAAAATTAATATATAATATAATCATATATAAATATTAATAACAAAAATATATATAAATAAAAAAAAAAAATATACTATATAAAAATATATAATAAAATAATAAATGTAATATAATAATATAAATAAAATTTATTTAATATATATATATATATATATATAAATTAAAAAAAATCTAAAGAAAATAATATATAATAAAAAATAAATATTAATATAAATATATATATATAATAAAATAATTTAATTAATATAATAATATATAATAATATAATTAATATTTATTATAATAATAAATAATATATATAATATTATATAACTTAATTATAAATTATTAAAATATATATTAATAAATTTAATAATAATAAAATAATATCAATTAAAAAAATTAAGAAACTTTAAGTATAAAATAAATCGGAATACTATCAGTCAATACTTTTATATGCAAATTATTATATATATAAAATAATATAAATATAATGAAATTGAACATCATATCGTAAGCGGCTCTTTATATATTATTTTCATTCCATTATGTGATAGGCATATGAAATCAGTCTAGATTATCCTATAGTCTCTCCAAAGTACATTTCTAAAAAGTGTCACAGAAAAATAATAATTCTTTTTTCAAAATAGAGGTAAAGCAAAAGAACATTATTGAGACACGATTCTCTGTACATCGGCTTCTTCAGATTCCTATATCATTATTTTATTTTTACCAATGGTTTTATATTTTCAAAGAGCTGCTTCAACGAAAAGTATGCAGAAAGTTAAATATTAATAGTCCGCCGTATTAATTAATCTCGAAAATATGAACACTTTAATAATATTAAATAATATTTACAAAAATTGGTCGTTCCAATATCTAAAGGTTAAAATAAATATATCTAACTTATCTGAAGAATTCAAATTAAATAAAAATACAGTATCTATACATTAATATTCTCAAACCATAAAATATAAATTATACAAAAAAAACTATATAAATATAAAAATATAACTCATAATAGTAAATATAGAAAAAAATATGTAGCTGAACTTAAAAAATTTATATAAATAATATTTATATAAAAATATACGTTATATATAATAATACCATATATTAAAATACAACATATTACCCTAAATATATACCAAATATTAAATATTAGAATTATTACAAAATATTATAAATATTTATATTTTTATAGTAAAACTTTATTAGTTAAACGATTGTTTTCTAATATTTATATTGTGAAATCCTTTGGCATCTCGGAATTCCCATGAATTATAAAATAAATTAAATTCTTTATTCTATTATATATAAGTAAGTTACGGATAGGAGAGATGAGAAAAGTAGATATATTAAATGAAGTGCGAACATCTTAATAATGCGAGAATAAAGTGGTAACTACCAAATATTATTATTGAAAAATGAACAAAAGCAATAAACTACACACTTCCTATTTATTTAGGATTAGGAAGGAACAGCTTAAATGAACGCCTAAAGGAAAATATATTGACATTCCCTAAGACTGCCATGAGATAAGATAATAAATAAGGCAGGACATGAACTAATAAAGCTGTAATGGAACGTAAATAAGGTACACTGCCGAATAAAAAAGTATAAGGTTAGATAAATTTCTATATTATGTAGGTTAAGCGGCAAAGCCCTTCATTATTAATATAAAAAAATTAAAAAGAAGAAAAAAAAACTCATAACATGTTTCTTTAGCCCGAAAATTGTTCTAGAATGTTTATAAAATCGAACATCGTTTTTTTTCACAAAAAAGCATAGAATATTACTTAAAGTAAATTCATTTTATGCCTGCTTAAAAATAAGTATTGTTTGATTGACATATATTTATCGATTTATGTATTGAAAGTAAACTCGCCAAAATAAATAGATTATAAATTTAAATTATAAACGAATATGTTCCACGTAAGACCTTAAAAATAGTAAATGGGTAAAGACAATAATAGTTAACTGTAAGATTCACACCAGTATAAGATATAAATATTATAGTTGAATCAAATTGTAATTTTTTCCTTCCGATTTAGTTTGTTGATTCATGATGTAACTTTACAAAAATTAATAATTATTAAAATATTCCAGGTTAAATTAATAGTTACCAATAAAATAATAAAAGGTGCTATTATTTTTGATTGAGCATTGACGATCTGTTTTAAAGATAATTCAATTTTATGAAGTCATTTTTTTTTACATTTATATTTTGGTATTCATGTTAAACACAAATAAAATTCTCAATTAATGTGTATTCATGAGAGTTGAAATAATTGTTTAATAAATCTTATTTATTATTAAAAAGGGAAGTATTATTGCATATATTTGTAAATATAAATAAATAAATTATTATATACACAAAGATATTTGGTGGGTTTGAATAAATATTCATGCTTAATTGTTAAAATGAATCTACTGATGGAGATGCGAATAGACCTAAAAGATTTGAAGGTGAGCTAATGTTATGTAAAATACAGTTTCTTTTACATAACAGATGAATTCAGACAACTCAATACATATTATATTGAGATATATCAGATATATTATATTATTAATTGTTGACTTCCCTAATTAATGATGAATATCCTCTAAAATAATATTTATAAGTATATAGCAACTGTTATAAAATATGTAATAATGATATAAGTCTTCGGTATTCTACTATCTTCATTAAACAGTAAGTATGTTAGTAATTGCAGTTGTGAATGGTTGAGTTAAATAACGTACAAAGTAAAAAAAAAAATTTAGAAATAAGATTAATGAAAAAAAACATTATCAAAATATATTCATTTTGCAATAGACTCTCACTCTTCCATCGGGTCCCAATATGGAAACAAAGAATCTTAAGAATGGGTTGTAAGCATGTTAAAAAATAGTAACTTAGTTAACTCTACTGGCCAAAATTTATAAATTGAAATATTTCAAGTATACAGCCCTGGCTTAAATAAGAAGATATTGTAAAATAATTGGGCAATGATAATTTGGAATAAAATTATAATAAAAAATAATATCATATAAATAAAATTCATTCCTCATACCAGCTTATCTAAGGACAATCATATAAGTATTCTCATGGAATTTCTGATCCATTATTATGGTTTATTTTTTATAAATATTCAAGATGGGTCAAAATTGCCACATTTCCTGCACCAAATAAAATTATCTCGAAGAAAATAATTTGAAACCGAATGCCAAAGATATTAATTGAGAAAGAACATTACAGTGTTCTAAAAAAAAATTACAAACCACTTTTTCATTTCACTAACTCTCTCCTGCTCTAACTAATTATATATATTATATATAACTATATAAATAAAATAAATATAATGAATATAAACTTAATGAAATAGTAATCATCCATACAATACATTATTCCATATACTGTACACCATCATGCGCTAGTTATAAATTTATAACTGACAGGAGAGTGAAAAAAAGAGCTTAAGCTGTATAATGAGTAATATAGTAACCATGAGCCCCTTCTTATCATCTCTTTGCAGTTTTACGAGGTGGATACCATTTTTGAAAATGTTACAGTCGACTTAAAATACTAAATTCAATGATAGAAGTTAACGCAACGATCTATAAACATGAGTTAAAACAGTGAATAATGGTACACTATCATAACATGTGAATCCAAGGTGTCAACATAGCCTATAATCTTATCTAAAGGAACGATCTGTGTATGGACACTATATGTAATAACTGAAATAGGCAAACGCCTTAATAAAATAGCAGCCTTAAGAACCGGTACGTCATAAAAAGAACACGAAATAGAAAGGGTACGCCAACATATATGAACACATGGTAAGGAAGGATACAGGATCATGGCACTATGACTGAAATGTTAACCATGCAAACTTGAAATCATTGCAAGCCATATACTAGATGCAGAGCATCGATAAGAAATAAGCAGCTGTGTTTTGACACAAGGGATGTTTGTACCGACAAACGGCCCAAAAATGCACAAACCTGATCCCAGTGTTTCAAGATATTGGTATAACTCTTTTTAAAACGTGAAAAAAGGCGGGTAACTGATTTATCTGAGATACGAAGGAACAATGAGCCAGAGACTCAAGAGTAGAATGTGGAAAAACGACTTGTCCGCAAATTTATCAAAAGCAATAATCCATTTAAAGCTTCTTTCAAGTGATTTTATGAATCTTTATTAAACCTGGATATAATCGGATTAGGACCAAAAATCAAGAAATACTGACAGAAAAAATGGCCGGACTCATTGGAAAAAGACAACAAAGACTAATGTGTAGAAAACTAAACACTTACTGAAAAAACTTTCTCTAAGATGGAACCCAAAACAAAAAACCACCAAATACCAAATATAAACTACAAACTAGTTAACCCTAACATGAATAGGTGATATAAAATAGGATATTTATTCGGCTATGAGTAGAAAACTCATAATGGTATACTCAGAATTCACAGTCCTTTTGAAACACACCACAGGAAGGAGACACATTAATGTCGATTTGCTTGTATCTACCTGAGAAGTATTAAAAACTTCTCAAGATGCATGGGAGAACTTTAATTACGATAAAATTATATCCAGGGTCCTCTATATCCACATAAACTTAGTAATTTAAAGAGTGGACCTATGAAAATTAACCCGTGAATGAGAGGTGAAAAAACCAGATGAATCATCATTAGCAAACACAATCATAGATAGAACGAGCTGTAAAAGAAACGCGAGAATAGCAAAAATGATGCAAGTACAACCCGGAGAACAGCGTTCCCAGAGATATGAAATAAAGTAACTCTCTACCGAAACGTCTAACATTCTTACTAACTCATTATTAGTTGTGTGACCTATACCTAAAAAAAAAACAATTAATCACAATTTACCATGGTGACCGCTTTCACTGCAAACACATATCAAAACACATTGATTAAGCTATGCGATGTCAACAATAAAGACCCAAAATGCAAAATAATACCGCAACGGCATGTTCACAGCATGATATGAAACAAAGAGTGACAATGTACTAACTAAGTGTTTTCGATTTGGCAAAATCACCACTAGGTTATGTTTCTGAATAAAAGATCACCGCAAAGACAATGATCACTTGGAGCATCAGACTCTCGACGCTTGACATAGCAAAAAGTCTGCCTCTGTAATTGTCATCGAGTAGTCTTAGTGGTATCGAAACAAAAAATCAGTCCATTTGTGAAATACAGATCAACGCAATAGTAAAAACAAACTTCTTTCTAATCTTCTTTTGTCAAAAAACAAAACAAAGCCCATTTCATCAAAATAAAATGACATATTACTGACAAGGATCATATATTTTTCAAGGCCACAGAATTCATACATCCATCATTCAATTCAGAATCGGTGATGCAGAACACACTAATCGGCAAAAAGGACTCTAAATAATAGAACCACAAAATCGCGATATAAACGCATATCGATCTACCTAAGGTAAAAGCTTACCAACGGTTCTGCAGTCTTCAAAAAACTAACAATGACCTAATTTTATAAATGCCTATACAATATATCATTACTTAACCTTAATTCGTATCTATAATAAACATAATTAACCTACAGTCTCGCCACAAAAAGTTCTGCATAAAATGTCTATCGTGACACTCCTCAAGCCATGCAAAGTACAACCTCCTATAAATATGAATGATGAAGGAGAGAGTATGGCAACACAACTAATATACCTTTATTGATTGCACACCTTTAAATAACCGAAAGATGGATAGGGCCACAAATCACCAATCACAAAGCTCCGTTCCTATTGGACATAAACACAAGAAATAGAAAAAAATCTTCCCACAGCTTCGCTGCCCATGGAACCAATAATCAATAGTAAAATCCAAAAATATTTATGCGATAAGAGAAGTTTCCCAAATGGATACAATCACGAAAAGATGTACTATAAGAGAAAGTATATATTAAGGGTTTCGAATTGGTCCGCAAATGTAAAAAGTAGTCATATATCCGTCCGACTATATGGAAACAGCAACACACCGCCGGTAACATTAACTACAACAATCCAACACATATAATGAAACAAAAATCCTATCAGTACATAGAAGAAAATGAGCTACAGATAAAGGAAAGAATTTAAATACCTAAAGAACTACGTTTACCTCCAACACAAAAAAATGCTGTGACAAAATAATAACCAATACTAACTTCAAAGATAAATGCATAGCCAAGATATCGTATTATGTATTTGATGGACACCTAATACTATAGTTTGCCAATCCCTGATCCTACACTATGGGATTGGCAGTTGGTTGATTTGGTTGAACGTATAACACATGAAAAACTAGTCCAAAAATAAAAGAAAAGAATTTAAAGACGATCTATTCAGCATCTTTTCCAAAATTATGCATATCAATTTGAGAAAAAATACTAATTAAAATGTTACCACCCCTAGCAACAACCAAACTACAGTTGCACAAGAATCCACAACTCTCAGTCCACAACCGTTGATAATGAGTACATGTCCCCGATATGGACTTCAAATGTTTCTCAGTAGACTAATGCCAAATTGTAAAACCACCTGATCACCGCTGGAGAAAAGTTAAAGCTCACTGTTACAAACATAGGAGAAAGTTTTTTTGAATGTAGAATGGGAAGAATTGAGCATTTGCCATATTTCAAATAAGAAATACAAACTATGATACATCAAAATAATACAAATATTAGAAAAACACACCAATACCTTAAGAAACAATAAAAACTCTACATTAGAAATAAAATCAATTTCAAAGCAACACCGAAAAATACTAAAAACCTCTTAAATTGAATATAAGAAACATATTAAAGATACAGAATTAGAGAAAAAATATTTTATAAGAAATTAGAAACATATAAACCCGAGTTAGGAATTAAATAAGTAATAATTTACATACAAATAACAAAAACTAATTACATAGTTAAATGTGAAGAAGCATTGTATTTTATTTGCATTAAAATTTTTAAAATTAAAAACACAAGAATAATCAATATCTATTTGCATCATGAATTTCATCACAGTAATTTGATCGATTTGCACAAATAATTAAGATTTTTATGATAATATTTTTTTAAAAACTATTTCATCATCGTCTCGAATAATATTCGCGTCGAATAAAAACTTCAATATTTGCGCTAAGACAACCAATTGAATGAATATAATTTTTAATTATGTTGGTTAGGAGCCGATAGTCAGAGTTACATACACAAATTTACTATCAAGAATCATTTTTTATGCAATCAGTTCCATCTCAAGGTGAATTTTCTTTCAAATTTATTTCTCTTAGATAAAAAATATTAATATTAACAAAATACAAATTCTATAAATTTTTTAATTTTCATAAATTAAATGATATATAAAAATAAATATCTTTATTATCTACATTATATATAATTTTTTTATCCCAACAATAATAAATTAATAAATAATAATAACATAATAACCATACATATAAATTAAATAATATATACTACAACACCTACTATCCATATATATACTCGAATACACCTAACACATGATACCTCTAAGATAATTATAATAGATATAATATTAAATTAAATCAATATAATAATATTAATAAAAATTTATATATATATATAATATATATAAATAATATTAAATTAATAATATATAATATTATATAATATTATAATATATATATATATATATAAATATATATATATATATATTAATTAATATAATATATATAATAAATATATATTAATATATACAGATTAATAATTAATTAATATTATAATTATATAATATATATATTTTATATTATATATATAATATTAATTAATATATATATATATTAATATTAATAAATATTAATATTATATATATTATAATATATATATTAATTAATATATATATATATATAAATATATATATTAATATAATATTAATATATATATATATATATATATAAATTTAATATATTTATATATATATATAATATATATTGATAAATTATATGTGTAAAAGACATTTGTTTACAATATATTTGTTAAAGACATTTGCTAACAATATAAAACACATTTGAATGTAAACACGGGTAAAAAATAATAAAGTATGCTACCTATATAAAATGATATATATATATATTGAAAATTAGGCTAAATAACTTTCAAATTTATTATTTCGGAAAGAAACTGAAATTTAATAGTAAGTCAAAGTTTGCTAATTAAGAGTATACAGATCTGAATAATTTGCAATAAATTTGCACCACCATAATCAAAAATTTTTAGTGTTATATCTGATTATAGATATAAGTTAATAATTTTTAAATAAAAGTATATTAGTTATATAATATCAATTTTTTGCAATATATAAATTGTCCCTCTCATAACCATAAATCAATTTTTTGTGTTATAATTATATTATATATAATATATAATATTATTATATATATATTATTAATATAATATTAATATAATATTAATTATAATTAATATATTAATTATAATTAATAATATATATATATATTAATTAAAATATTAATATATATATAATATATAATATATATATATATATTATATAATATAAATATAATATATATATATATATATATATAATATAATATATATATATTAATATATATTAAGTATATAATTCACATTATTTAATATTTTAGCAGTAAAATATATTTTATTATTAAATATTTATTTGTATTTTAGCTTAAACTTATGCTAAAATTTTGCGCAAAGAAAAATATTTATTGGCATAAGTCTCCCGAAATTATGTTAGGAGAAAATATTATAAAACTCTCCCACCTGGGCTAGTCTGAAAGTATACCTACTCCAAGCTTATCAACATAAAGCTCAACTAATTCTGATGTTACGTGAACCTATAAGGTCGCGATCCTAAGAACATCAATCGCCCGAAAAATAAAGCCATCGCATAGAATAACTAATATCTAATCCTAACAGCTGGCGGACCTGTGTGGTGAAACAGCCGACTAAGTTAACTTCACGATGAACGAATCCAAATCTTCGCACTCATCAACACTACTCAGGAACGTAAAATGTGCTGATAACAGAGGAGGTAAACAAATTACTTCTATATGCTGCAAGACTTCTCAATACAATGCAGAGAGAAAGAGAAGAACTCGCACAAAAGAGTAGAGCCGCGCAGGATAAGAGAATAGAGATCCGCAAAATTCCAAGAGTACTCGAAGGATGAGAGAGAGAGAGAGAGAGGGGGAGAGGTAAACAGACCGAACCTAATAAGCAGAAGAAGCACCCAAAAATTGAGTACATGGAGAGCGTATCGTACAGAAACTAGCATATATCGTAACCAGAAAGAAAGTTGCTGAAGAGGAAAGGGAGGGTGGGTACGCCAGAGCGTGATAGGACGCCAGGATACCGATCTGCGGAAAAAAGAAAAAGTAAAGACAAGACAGAGACGAGGAAGAGAAAGCGGGAGGGTGAAAGACGCCATAGCAAGGAAAGGAGAGAAGACCGGGCTCCAAAATGAAATGAGCACATACAAGGGCCAAAGCCCGGCCCGAGATGAAAGGAGAAAACCCGGAGAATAGCAACCCTAAGAACGGAAAGCAGGCATGTGACGGAGAACCAAAGGAAAACAAGCAAAAGTAAGAAAAAAAAAAAGAAAAAACCAAGAAGACGAAACGGAAGACCGAAAGCAGATCACGCACAAATAAGAGATCAGCAAAAGACGAAACAGGAGCGAAAAGACGGCGCAGGTCGCTAAGGAGGCGTGGAAAGGGGCGAAGCCTGTACAATCCCACGGGAAGAAGTGCGTAAGATCAAACGCAGATGCGGGGCGGCTAGGGGAACCAAGTAGCGGGGCATGGGCCAACAGGGATAAGACGGTCCTGTCGAGAGCAAGAAAAAGGGACCACCGAAAAAGAAAACCCAAAACACTTGAGAAAGGAGGCAAGGTCTGCTGCGCGACAAGGCCGCAAGGTGGTCTGGGCGTTCTCAAGTGTTTTCTGCGCAATCAAGCTCATGATCTCAAAAAAACCAACAATTTTCCAATTCTTATAACAACACTAAAAACATAATCGTGTCTAGTAAGAAAAAAATCAAAATAAAACAAAAGGAGTCAAAAAAATTCCAGACAAAAGACTCTGTCCCCTCTCAAAAAATAATCAACAGCCATAATCCATAAACTTCATCCCAATTAATTTAATCTCCGGACCCCTTCTGGCCATCACAAAACTCACGCATTTCGAAAAAAAAAAGGATAGGCGTGTGCTTGGCGGGTGATGTGCCGGCAATATGAAGTAGCGGTAGTGGTGCGCTTGGCGTGATGCGATAAGAGAGAGTGTGTAAGCAGCGTGAGAAAGTGAAGGAAGAAGAAGCGTAGGAGGTTTCAGTGGCAAGGTGGTTCGGCGCGTCGTGACGAACACTGTCTTTGAAAAAAATGGTTTTCTCATGGCGATACACTCTGGGAGTCTCTCTTAAGTACAAAAGAGTGATATACATTTGATACGCGTATGCCGTTGATCTCGATAATCAGAAAACATTTTATTGTGAATGAAACCCTGTCTCATCTTGATATAATGGACTTCCACCAAATTCTCGTACTCAATTGGTTATGTTCACCCTCAATTTACTAATTTTCTCAAATAGATTTTTTTTTTTTTCCCTGCATTTAAAATAAAAATTTAGTCTAGATAAAATTTTAGGCAATCTTCGCTCATCTCGCATAATCGTACATAAAGAGCGGAGAAGACATTATGATATATATGCACCAATGCTTGTCGTCGATTCTCTCGTAA
>JABUQX010010090.1:0-2500 GCA_015478945.1 Trachelipus rathkii | reverse complement strand
AAGCTGGAATATGTAGAAAATTAGTGAAAAAATTGCGAGAAAACGGAAAAATCGATCATTTTTAATTATTTTTTTTATTTAAAGGGGCAAATCCCCACAAAATCTACCTCTTTGCTACAAATGTTCATGTTTTAGAACTTTTCACCTCTCTAGCCCCTCAGAGGAAATGTAAAGGCCAAAATAATCCTTTTCATCCCTCCAAATTATTATCAAAAAGTGATAAAAATAGGTGGGGGTGCTTCCCCCAAAAATTTTGGGTGAGGGAGGAAGGCGGGGTCATATTCGGATTCAGGAGGTCATTTTACATAAGAATCAGCAGGAATTGTGTCAGGGCCGATTTTCATGCAGGCCGGTGTAATTTATTAGTGTCATTCTGAATAAAACAAAAAATGAACAAAAGATTAAATTTTAGGAACAAATGAACACTAGTAATAAATTATGTTAATTTAAATAGATTAAAATTATCTCTTTAGATAAGCAAAGCATGTCAAGGGGACATATTTCTCTGTTGGTTTTCCGAAGCCTACGAAAATAATGATTGATTTATACGGTTTCATATATATATATATATATATATATATATATATTTTATTAATTAATTTATATATAATTTATTTAAATAATTAATTAATTATAATTTATATATTAATTATTATTATATATATATATAATATATATATATATATATTATATATATATAGTTTTTTTCCGGTGGGTGGGAGGGGAGGAAATGACAGTCCAATATTTCATAAGAATATTCTTATCTAATTGTTGTTTGTATCTATCTGTAAAAAAATATCTAATAAATAAGTAAATATTAATATTTTAAACCACTAAATTTTTATTTTAATTTTTATGAATCATTAATATATCAATTTAAAAATAAGATTACCAAAAAACACTACACTAGAAATGAAATCAAAATATGTCAAAAAAAAGCCAACTAACATTTGATATCTCTTATTAATTAATTCATAGAATATAAGAAAAAGTCTTTTGCAAGCATTGAAAGAGAAGATAAAGATTATCACACGATCTTTGAATGCCATAAAAAAAAGAAAAAAAGAAAAACACTAAGTAAATTCGTTTTACTAAAATGTATTAAAACTTTTGGCAGAATATGAAACTTTAGCAACATTAAAAATAATAATTTGAGACTTGAAAACGATGCGATTGATAAATAATATAAGTTTTATTCAATATGTATTTTAGAATTTTACAAATATATATGTCTTAATAATTGTCAATCATAACTTTTTATAATGTCAAATATGCAAATAAGAAAATTTTATTAAATCTTTAAAGAAAAATAAAAATTAAACCCAAAACCCAGGGCTTGTAGCGGTTCACTTTTTTCACTTTTTCCACACTTTTTTTAGCTTAGTCATTTTTTATTTTTATTTTTTTAAGCAATTTTACACTTTTCTTCACTTTTCTATTACTTTTTTGAGGCAAGTAGGTTGCTTGGAGATATCTTTTTCCTCTGTTTTACCTGTGACTGAATTAAAAACGTGGTTTAACTACAAAGCATAGTTTATTGAACTCAAGAACTGGAAAGCATAGGTAAATAATTAATGTTTAAATTTTTAATTTTCAGCTTGTTTAAAATATTTTTAATTAATAATTGAAGATGGGAATATGTAAATTTCAAATTTCTTGGTTGGCTAGAACTGATCCTCAAGGTTTCAAAATTAGTGAGTGGGGAAAGAAACAGTCAGAGAGTGAAATTTTTTTGTAAAATATGCATGAAATGCATAAACATTTCCTCAAATGGCTTCCAGGCAGTTATACAACATTCAAAGAAAGCAGTTCATATCAATCACAGCAAAGTTAAATTAAACAAAGATCAGTTACAATTATTGCCTGTAAATAGTTGTAATGTAAATCAAAATGTTGAAAATTCAAGTGATCAAAATAAACAAGTCACATCATTGCCCTCTTGTAGAAAGATTATCAAACTGTATGATGTTCGAGCTAAAACTACTGCTATGGAACTAATGTGGTGCTTGAAATGTGTTGCTGCGGACTACAGTTTTGCTTCTTGCAATGGGCTTCGTGAAACTTTTCAGGTAAGCTATGTCATGAGTTACTCAGTAAATGACAACTGTAACCCTTTCCTTCCTTTTTTTGTACAAAATTTAATTTAGAAAATTACAAAAAAGTACAAAAAAACTATGATTCTTATATACATAATTGGTCTCAATATATGGGTTTTAATACATAAAAAAAAATCCTTTTTTGCCAAATGATTTGAAATATGAAGAGGAAGTCATGCCCTGAGAGCTCAGGTGGATGTGAAACAGAATATGAACATTCTGCAGTCATTTTTTCAATATCCTTCATTTTCCAACATGCCTGCACACCTTTTTTTGTGATATATATATATATATATATATATATATATATATATATATATATATATATGATATTTAGTAAACATACGGCAAAAATTCAAGAGGTTATTTCCTGGAGCATTCTAAAGATATTTTGACCTTTGATG
>JABUQX010010089.1:0-13343 GCA_015478945.1 Trachelipus rathkii | reverse complement strand
TTTTTCTGAGTCCAACTTTTTGTTTGGATTTTCATGATCATCACCAGAAACCATCTCCAAAATCTTCAGCTAAGTATAATATATTTGTCGTGATTGAGTCAGAATTTCTAATTCCTCCTTTACCTTCATATGCATGAATAATATTTGGAAACGTTTGGTTTCCACTCTTGAATCTGATCCTGAGTGTTTAAACTCATGTACATAGTCCTAATACATTGGATTCTAAGCATAATTCAACTGATATATATCTAATTAAATAATCATATACTTAAATTCTTATATAATCCTTTTATTATAGTAATGTTGGGAGTGGATTGTGTTATCTTTTAGCTCTTCACAACCTCCCACATGTATATATTTTGATCGAACTTAAGTAAAAACATAACCGTTTATAGTGTGTCAAATCCTTAAGATTTTGATTCTTTATGGACCTATTATTATTCTTCACACGGAAAAATACTGAATTAGTCCCACGATAAATATCCGGAACGATTCTAGTTAAGTATAACCCTCATTCTGTTCGGTAAGACCTGATAATTGTATCACAATTGCGTATTAAATTAAAAAAACTCACATCCTCATTGAATAGTCACAAGTAAGGCAGCCACAGAGTCCGAGGACCAATCTCCTCGTTACGGAAAAGCCTAACCTTCGCTCCATAATACCTCATGATCGGTGTCCAGTTGGTTGCTGTGCTTACTAGACATTCAAACCACATCTATAGAACATCACAATTAACTAATCATTACGCGTTTTATTGTATCTTTATGCCTAATCTTCTCGATCGACCTACGAGAATAAGTGGAGAAGGCACCTTTCCAGTGCGGGTAGAGTGTTCGGGGGTTCCCCATAGGCGTGCTTCTCTCCGCAACATATATTATTATATATATATAATATCATAAATATATATATAATAATATATATATTATATATATATATATACTATAATATATATTATATAATATATATATATATATATATATATATATATATTATATATATTATAGTTATATAAGTTAAAAACAAGAACAAAAATCTTAAACTTTTGTTTTTCATACACTTCACTTGACATTTAGAAATGCTATGGTATACATGTTTTTGAGTTGGTATTAGTGAAGGTATGAAATAGGTATTAAATTTTTTTTTTTTTTTTTAAATATCCAAAAATAGATTTTTTTTACCAAAATTTTGTCAAAAAAGCAAAAAAAATATTACGTTTCATAGGTACTTTCAATGCTTCTAGCCGTTTTCCTGAGTGGTTTTCACCTTCCTGAGTGTTTTTCACCTATACCCCCTTTGTTCTAGTTGTTGTCATACTTTCATAATTTTCATTTTATCTCCCCTACCCCTTCTGTTCTGAGGTTCGTCATCACCCGGCTACTTCCAACTTTCATTGAGCTTCTATGCTATGACATCATCACTCAGCTACTTTCCAAATTACTTTCAATGCTTCTAGCTGTTTTCCTTGCAGGTGCTCATGAAACTTTCCTGAGCGTTTTACCTACCCCCTTTGTTCTAAGCGTCTTCTTTGTACTTTCATGTGGTTTTTCTCCCTACCCCCTTAGTTCTTTCTAGCCTCGTCATAACTCGGCTACTTTCCAAGCTTTCATGAATTTCCTGAGCCTTCTATGCTAAAACGTCTTCACTCAGCTACTTTCCAAAAACTACTTTCAATGCTTCTTGCCGTTTTACTGAGTGCTCATGTTTTTCCCTGAGCAGTTTTTCACCCCTACCCCCTTTTGTTCTAGCCTCATCATCACTCAGCTATTTCCAAGGCTACTACAGCTTAGGCTTCCCAAACTTTCATTGTACTTTCATGAGCATTCTATGCTATGCCGTCATCACTCAGCTACTTTCAATGTTTATATAATTAATACGGTTTAAAAAAAAAAAAAAAGGTCTTTTTTTTTTTTTAAACCCTTTTTTTCCAAAAATCTGATGGGGTAAAAAAAAATGTTTGAGGACCATCTCCAATACTTTTCAAAAAACATGAATTAGTTTGCCCAAGTTTCTCCATCAATTTGAAGTAACTACCAAAAAAAAAAAATTTGTTCAAAAATGTTTGTTGGGTCGCTGTTCGTAGCAGCTCTAGCATTTACCCTTGTTGAATATAATTATTATATATATAATATATATATATATATATATATATATATATATATATATAATATTATAGTATATATGATATATATATATTATATATATATATTTTTTTATAATATATATAATATATATATATATATATATATATAATATATTATATATTATATATATAATTAACTTTTTTTGCTATTTTTATATTTGTTCTCATGTGATGCTCTAATTTTGCCTTTTTCCCCACATTGCTAATATTTATCGTTTTTAGGCATAAATTGTAGCATTTGGCATTTACAGCAAACCTATTTTGATAGTGTGCCTTAGTATTTTTGTTTTTGTACAATTTTTACTGCCCGACCCCAATCCCCATTTTAGACATATCATCAACAATTTTTACCTATTCGATTCAAGTAAGCATATTTAATGAGTAACAGATTATTTGAATCTAATATTGTTCTTATATAATTTTAGTAATGTGATCGCTTCAGAATGAATATTAAGATTAATCGACTATGTTCCCTTCAGATTTGTCAATGTCTTGTCAGACAACCGGAACATCATCAGCTCCCTAACAGAGGGATAAATTCTCCAAGGGTAAGCCCTTAAATAGTATTCTTTATTTAATATTAATTATTTACTTCTTTTTCATACTAGTGTTACTGATTGTTTATTCTGGAGATAATGCATATTTTCCACTATATTTCATACAGGTGCTGATTTCGGGTTGCTGTTTCGAGCTACCAATTTATGGTTCATCTTTTGCTAGATCCTGGATTTTTGAATTTGAATCTCTAATTTTGATTTTAAAAATTCTTCACCAGATCAAGACCAACAAGAATAAAGTTCAGTAAGCTTGTCATTTTTGCATCCCACACGTTTCACAACACCTTAATTCACCTTGTTCCATGTTGTCATGGTATTTAGTATTTATTACTAATTTCGGAGCTTGAATTTTCGTCTTCAGTGCCCGTATTCTATAATCGGCTAACGGTATAGAATCATTGTTGGCGAATCGAACAGCCACCTTCCGCAACTGCCGCGAATATATAGACATTATTTTCTTTAAGGCCTCCCTTAGTTCGTGGTGAAGCATCCAACGTGTACTTCTCCGCCACCCTCGTGTGACAGCTATCACTGGTCGGATCTGAATATAGTATCGACTATGTCGTTGGCCCCGGTGACTATGCTCCTTTTGAAACCGGCCCTTGACAGTTTTCCCGCCCTCTCCCGTTTTCCCGCCTTCGATCCCTACGAAGTGAAGCACCTCGGTGGATTTTTCTACCGCCCGACTCCTCTTAAAAGCGGACGTGGGTTTTGTCCGCTCCCTTCCCGTTCACCGACTGTGCTTACGGGAATAAACAAAACTACGGGATTCTACGCCCCGACTCCGGTAAACCCATCGTGGGTCCACGTCTTCCAGCCCAACTTCGTCGACCGCCTGTTTCCACTGGGCAAGGGCACCTACTCGGGGATTCCCCGTGGATCTAAACGCCCGGACCGGGTACTGACTCAGTAAAACCACTCGGTCGGCCACGCCTGTCTCCCTGGCCAAGGGCAATCTTTAATGGCTTCCACAGAGGTGGACGCCGGGGTATTTATCAACAACGGTCCTTTGCTAAAATAGATGTATTCTTTACCACGATCACACTCTCTGATAACCAAAACCTCACCTATGGGGAAAATAAGAAACCACACAATTAAAAGGCTATAATTCATCTTCAATACCAAACGTTACTCACAAAAAGGCGGCTTAACGTCAATCATACGCTAAAAAGCAATAACAAATATTACAACAAGATGGGGGTGCCAGTGATAACCCCTGTAATGCCACCAAGATATCCAATTTCCCTGGGCACGACCCCACATGCGATATTGCCGGTTCCCTCTGTTTAAATGGCAGAGTTCACAATAACTCCGTTTTCACTCTCGTTGCCCAGTTGCAGGATGGGCTAGGAATGTTATCAATTCCGCGGAAAATGCCCGCACTCGTTCTCCCGATAATCAGCACGGTTCTTCGATGGTTTGCGAGATCCCTCAATAGTTTTTAAGAAGTAATCTCGCGATAGTTCTCAGAAGTAACCTCGCACTAGTTCTCAGATGTGACTTCGCACTAGTTCCAATGAAATCCCGTATTAGTTACAATGGAGTCCCGTATTGGTTCCACCTGCAACAGACAAGTACACTCATTAACCCCATTGTCTAACCTAACTCCTAAACAAAACGCATCCACTAGTTTCACACTTACCCAGAGGAGTGGAAACTTGACTTCTCATGGTTCTTCTCTACTGCTTTTATTCTGATTGCTGCTCACTCCATCAGCGCTCTCAATATTTTATTTGTCACACAGGATCCCTATCGCGACTGTCTCGCTAACATATTACCCTACACTTTAAATTTAAAGGAATAAACTGACATGAAATATTTGATAATTAACCTAGCACTAAAATGATGAAAAAGTAATAAAGATGACCATAATAGTAATAATAATAATAATAACCCTCAAATCTCCTACAATTGTAATATATATATATATATATTATAGTCTTCAATTTATTTAGTTCCCTCCTTAAAGTTAAGAGAAATAAAATCGCAAACAGATTTTGTTCTCCCCAATTCAAATTAAACTTAAAATAAACTTAAATTGAGTCAACTATAATGAAATCTTCAACCTGATCTCTATAATTGGATTGTCATCTTCAAGGACAACGAGAATCATCATTGCTATGTCGACTATGTAGGTCAAACTTTCCTATAACTAAAGATGCGAACCTTCAAACAAATGGGCATTTCCTTTCGAACTAATAACCTCCCCTCTCTCAACAGCAGAATTAGCTGTGAGAGGATCACTATGACCTCAAATAGCCCCTATAATCTCTTCAAAAATCTCCAATAGGGTCAAAAGGCTTCTACAGATGAAGAACTTAAAAAATTTGGAATCTTTAAATATAAAAACACTTAAACCTACACTTAACATCCATAAGACTTCTTTGGCACTCCTGATTGCCTGAACTAATAGCCTGAATTTCGTGCAAAAACAAACACGATTTCTTACAAGGTTTACTTTTGTTTTGCAAACAATTGGAATCAGCTGTTGTGATGGAGCTCGTCGATTTCAGATAAACAAATTAGAAAAATGACAAATGGGTTTATATTACAAAAAAATTGCATCAACAATTGTGATGATGGAGTTTATCGATTTGGAGAAAATTAGATTTAAAGCTGATTTTATTGAAGAAATATTCATCATTCAGCTGCGATCGACCACGTATTTTTTTTTTTTACACATTTTTGTAAGAATGTGCTAAATTCAGCAATCACAGGAAATAGCACCCTTATAGAATTAAGGAAATTCCTTACTTTAGGCGAGCCTTTTTTTTACGAAATCGAGTATTCTTACATTTTCGAGGCACAAATGCAAAAACGAAAACGCCTATATTAACATACAATAGGTCAGATAGACAACAAATTTTCCAGACAAATTTCGTATATATATATATATATATATATATATATATATATATATACTATATATAATATATATATATATAGTATATATATATATAATATATATATATATATATATATATATATATATATTATATATATATATATATATATATATATATATATAATATATAATATATATATATATATAAGGAGATATTGTTCGTGAATAGGTTGTGTTTTATTGACAATTAAGGTGGAGGCTTAACATTGGTGTCAATTGGTAATCCAATATTTTAATCATAGTACTACTTAGGTTTAAGTTATTCATTGATCCAGTCTGGACTGTGATCCAGCCTGGACGATCATTTTATTATATTTATTCAGTTATGATCAACCTTTGTAATATTTCATGATACTCTAATTGTATTTTCCTTTTCTAGTAATAACCCTTCATGAATATATTTTGATTGATAAGTATTGGTTAAATAAAATTGTATATATAAATAAAACCAATAATAAATAGCCAAGGAGCATATAATTGTGCGAAATCCATAGTTGTGCTCAGTTACAAAATCGAATCCATCGAAGACCTTGAAAAGAAATTATATCTATTTTCAAGGTTAGTAATTAAACACAAAGAACCTAATGTAATTAATATAATACTATTTAATGTAAAAACTGTAAACTTTATGTATTGATATAAGGTAGTAAACTTGACATTTCATTTACAGTTTACTGTCTTGTAGAACCATTGACATCACTATTGTCCCCATTGAATAAACCCCTTTTGGACACTACCAGGGTGAGTTCGTAACATACACAAATCCATGTAATCTTGCTTTAACTATAAAATGTGTAAATATAATGTAATAAGTTGAAAGTAAGATATAAACTCCAATTATTGTTTACTTTTAACAGGGTTTCGAAGCTGGGATTCATCCTGAATCCTTTCTTCTTCTTCGTCATTTACATAGTTGTGATTCATTCCTGAATCATACTTCTTCTTTGGACCCATTTTTCCCCGTCAATCTCCAGTTAAGTAATCGTGCATTTGTCTTTGTTGAGTCCGAATTTCTAATTCCTCCTTTACCTTCATATGCATGAATAATATTTGGAAGCGTTCGGTTTCCACTCTCGAGTCTGATTCCAGAGCTGTCTGAGCTCTTGTACATATTTGATACATTGGACCCTTTGTATATTTTCCCAATGTATATTAACTAATTATAGTATATATTCTATTTAACTTCATATCCTTTTATTACTATATTGTTGGGGTTGGATTTGTTATATATGAATACTTCACAAACATCCCACTATCTATTTTGAGCGAGTCTAGTAAAGATAAACTTTTTTATGGTGTGTCAATATCCTTTGATCTTTGATTCTTTATTGAAATATTATTATTTACTACTGAAAAATATCTGATTAATCTTCAACGATATAAAGATCCGGGAACGATCTATATAATTATAAAACATTATCTGGGTAAGATCTGTAGGTTGTTATCACAATTGCTTATTTATTTTAAAAGCTCACAATCCTCACTGAATTGTCATCAAGTAAGCAGGCCAACGGAGTTCCGAGATTATCTCCCTCCGTTACGGAGAAGGCCTAACCTGCTCCGTATTAAATCTGATGGTGTCAGTTGGTTGCCTGTTCTTACTAGACATTCAAACCACGTCTTTAGAACATCACAAAAATCTCATAGACGTATTATTTTCTATTTTGACCTTCGACTCTTACGGAATTTAGTGGAGAGAGGCACTCTAAGTTCAGGTACGATGTGTTCGGTCATAAGCTTGCTTCTGTCCGGCAACATAAATAAAATTAAGTGGCGCCCGAACAGGGACCTCTGTTTGAGTTCCTGCTCGCTTGTGTGCACAAGGATTGTGACTCTCGCTCACATCGACATTTATTTTTTGAAAAGCATCGATTCTCTTCAGTTATCTTCGATTGGAATCTTCTTCTTTTGTAAAATTAATATTACAGTTTCGAGAGTTAGTTAGTAATAACCCTCCAATACTTTAGAATTCTTTATCTTGAAACTTAAAAAAATAAAAATGTCAGAAAAAAATAATCAACTCAAAGACTTGGAAACAAGCTCAACTTCTGATACTCAAGAGGCTTTGGCATTCGATCCAACTCTTGCAGCTATCGCTTTGGATCCATGTTCAGACCAAAGTCTGCGTGATGATCATAATAAAAATAAATTAGAAATGAATGTAGGAGTAAATGTAGAAAATAAAGACAGGGTAGAAGTTTCCAACTCTGACGTACCCTTGGGTTCCAACTCTGACGTACATATTGTTCCCAACTCTGACAAACCTTTCACTATGTCCGAAATGGATACCTTATTGATTAAACTCAATAAGGACAAATTGCTAAGTGAAAGGCAATTGGCTCAAGTAAATGATACAGTCAGTAATGTTGAACACAGAACGTTCCATGATACCATTTCTTTATTTGATCGTGATTATAAACCTTCCTTAGATTCCCAATTTCAACCACGATCTAAACCTTTTCTTCATAATCCACCCAGTTATGTAGAAAATCCCAAAAATTAATTTCTTTCTAATCCTACTCTTCTTCCTAACACTAAACTTCTTCCTAATCCCAATCTTCTTCATAATTCTATACCCCCTGTAAATTACTTTAACCAACCTAAGTCTCTTTAGAAATCCCGACATGGGTAGAGGCAATAGAGATTCTTTATCCCCTATAAATAGAGGAGAATCTGACTTCTCCGAAAAATATAATAAATTGCTACAACCCCACCGAGAACAAATTCCCTTAAATCAATATCCGGAGCACCAGATGTTTTCAACTGACCCTCGGTCGTATTCTGGTTGTTTTCCACAAGGATTATCACAACGACCTTCTGAACGTCGTATTCCCGACAACGATGAACCTTCCATGTATTCAGGGCCACACATGAAACAGAGGCTTGACATGCTGGAGGAAGCCATTGTGCTTCTGACCCAGTTATTAAAGAACTCTCAGAAACTTAAAGTTGTGGACCCTGGTAAATTTAAATATGAATCGGAACAAGATCTCTTAGTCTACTTGGCTGATTTTGAGGCGTACTGTAGCCTTCATTACCCCAATGCCCATCACCAATGGTTAAGACTGCTTGGTCGACAGCTAGAAGGCAAATTTCTTCAAATCTACCGAGAAATCATCAAAGATGACCGAGAATACTTCTCTGTACGGGATAATCTAGTATGTTGGTATCGAGATGAGGAACGAAAGAAAAAAGAATACAGAATTCAGAAGTATCATGCAGCTCATCGATACCCCAACGAGAGCATAAAAATGTTTGCCCTTCGGTTGGAACGCCTGGCTGGCCAAGCATATCATGGCCACGATATGTGAAAGATCATGATTCCCTTAGAATAGCTTTTCTTTGTTAGTTTGCCTCCTCATATTGAAACATTCGTCCGTCAATATATTAAAATGCAGGAGTTGGACGGACTTATAGTAGAGCTTCATGGGGAAAATATCGTGAATTTTGCGGACTCTTTAGACAGCGAGAATACTGCTTTCCCAAATTCCATTTCCCAATCAACCCCAATTGAGGTCGACAAATCAACTTATGCCCGAAAGACTGAAATGAAAGTTGACCTAGATGAATCTCTGGAGTCTGTGATCCAGATAAATACTGCACTCCCCGGATGGACTGATGTTCTAAATCACAAAGTTGACCAACGCAAGCCTAAATACAAAAATACTTCACGGCCGGTCCATAAAAATAAAAGTAGTCCCCCAGAACGAAATAGTGGTAGTCGTTACTATCGTGACTCCACCAATAGTTACAAAACCCATGATAATAAAGTTCGTCATGACCATACTTCGAATTCACAGAGCCGTTCTAAGGCTGAGGACCGGAGAAATGTTCTGTGTCACTATTGTGAGAAAACGGGTCACTACATGGAGGAGTGTTACAAATATCTTGGAGTCTGCAGTTACTGCAAAAAGAGAGGTCACATCAGGGCCAATTGTCGATCTAGGAAATCCCCTCCATCTTCTCCCCCGAATATTAGAAAAGTAGTTTGTCCCTTTTGTAGTGGGCCTCACGCTGGAATGAGGTGTTCACAAAGTGCTACTCCTCCCCAGTCTCATAATCCTTATAAAGAACCTTCTTCCCATAGAAATGTTCCCCTAGAAAGAGTATATTCCAGGTCGTATTCTTCTAAACCTTCGACAAATCAAAGGTCTCCATCGTCCAAGAAAGTAGAACCGTCCCTACCTTCAATTAAAATTTTAGATACATGCACGAATGATGAGGTACGGTATGAGTCTCCTTTAAACTACTGGTCTCCCCGGAATTGAGTCCCCTGGTGGAGAATAACCTTGATAGACTCAGTCATATATGGGGACACTGACAAATTTAAAAACTTCTAAAATTGACCATTGCAGGAAATTCCCGAACAACCTCCATTGAAATAAAAAAAGGACCTTAGATAATATCATACAGAATATGGTAGATCCATTGTACCCCTTGTAAGGAGGACCCTCTGATTGTTTCAGTTGCTTTTGGTACCCAACAAGCTCTGGCCTTCTATGGGTGGTGATGGTAGACCAGTGGAGCTGGAATTAGTTACAGTCAGCATTGAAATTAGTCGAGGCGTACATGAAGAACTTGCCCTTACGGCCCTCTGTGGATATAAAAGTTAACGCCATCAGTGGTCTGGTCCGTGAACATTCAGTACCTATCGACTTTTATACTGAATGTAATTTGTTCTTCCCTGACAGTGATTATGTGACTAAGCCCGTCATTTTGTTGGTGGTTCCCCAGGAATTTATGCCAGCTCCGCTAGTTTTAGGGGCTGTCGCTTTAAAAGAAAATGACCTTCTCCCAGACTTAACTACGCGGGAATTAGTACATAGATCTGATGATTGTATAGAGTCCATAGCTAGGGATGAGAGTCTAAAAATCCCTTTTTATAAATGTGTCGCGGTAAATTCCATTAATTGTCCCCCTTTTTCCTGTCAGATGGTGGATGTAAGTTGTCCTTCATCTGAACTCTCTTCCTTGGTAGGGTTTCAAGCAGAGCCAATGGGACCTGTTGTTCCAATCCCGGGTGTATTGGATTTGAGAGACTCTTGTAGGATCGCTCTATTAAATCCTTCCGATACACCTCACTATTATAGAAAAGGTACTGTAGTGGGTAACTTGTTTTCCCTGGAAGAAGAAGAAATTCTTCAAATTAATACTAGACCAATAGAGGCAATGAATACCGACATCAACTTTAAAGCAGACGTATGGTCCTCCACTAAGTTGGAGGAGGACTTTTGTTTTGCTGATATTCCTATCTCTGAATAGAAAAGAAAAGACTAATCGACGTATTACTAAAACATAAATCGGCTCTCAGTTTCGGCGACCATGACGTTGGAGTGGCCACTAATATCACACACTCTATAGAAGTAGAAACTGGCCGGCCTGTGAGATTACCGGTACGTCGTTTTCAGGGCCCTTTGGCTCAAGAAATAGAAAACCAATGTCATGAACTGTTGGAGCAGGATATTATTAGACCTAGTAAATCCCCGTATTCAGCTCCTGTGGTTCCTGTCCGAAAACCTGACGGTAAGTTACGTTTATGTATAGATTACCGGAAACTAAATAGTGTTACTAAGACAGATTCCTTCCCGTTACCTAACTTAATAGACATATTTATAATATGTTAATGCAATAACATATTTACAACAATAGATCTGTCGCGGTTATTATTCAAGTGTTCACATGGAGCCCGGAGAGTATTTGAAAAAACTGCTTTTTCCACTCCATTCGCACAGTCGAATATTTTTAAAAAAACCTTTGGAGATAAAAATGGTCCGGCGACGTTTCAACGTGGTATGATCTGCGTTAAGAAGAATTACCATGGTCGAGGTATGGTATACTTAGATGATATTATCATTCTCAGTCGAAACATAGATGATCATCTAGCTACCTTGGATCGTGTCCTTTCTGCACTAGAGAAAAACGGGTACAAACTTAAACCCAGTAAAACCTGGCTTTGTCGTACTGAGGTGGAATTCTTGGGTCACCAAATATCACAGAAAGGTATACTTCCCCTTCAGAAAAATATCAAAGGAGCTTTGGAATTTCCCATCCCGACTTCGGTAAAGCAATTACGCCAGTTTCTGGGGATGGTAAATTTTTATAGGCGACATATTCCCAACTGTTCTCAGATCAGTAAGCCTTTATCATGTCAGACTGGTGGTAGATCCATTAAATGGACGCCGGAGTGTCAGCAGGCCTTCGATCAACTTAAAGAGGCCTTAGTTAATCCCACATTGTTAGGTTTCCCTGATTATAGTCCGGAGGTTTCTCCCATGGAGCTCCATGTTGATGCTTCAGACCTCGGGGCTGGTGCTTGCCTTTCCCAAATCCAAGACGGCGAACGCAAACCAATTGCTTTCATTTCCATGACCTTTAATGGGGCTCAGAGGAATTATGGAGTAATTGATAAGGAATTAACTGCGTTGCGTTGGGCTGTCAAATCCCTTAGACCTTTCCTCCGCGGTATAAAATTCATCATATTTACCAACCATATGCCGCTCATCTATTTACAAAACATGAGCCTGGTTGATGGAAGGTTAGCTCGGACTATGGAAGAGCTGTATGAATATGACTTTGACATTCGTCATATCTCGGGCAATAAAAATGTAGTTGCCGATGCTCTTTCCCGATCTCCCGTAAATGATAATATGGAAGTACCCGAAAATCCATCTTTGGAATTCATTCCCCCTGGGTTCTTTCCGATAGAAATCAGTGGAGGAGGGGACTCGTTATATAAGTGTTTTTCTCTCTTCTTATATGGATCGGTAGATAGACATCTAGAGGTAAGAGATGCTCTTATCGAAGAATTGCAAAAGCATCCAGTAAAATATAAACTTCAAGGTCAGTTGGTCCAGAAAAGACTTCGATTATTAAAACTTCCGGGTCAATTGCCAATACCGGAAGTTATAACAGCTTTTACTGATGTCTTTAAAACTAACGTTCATATATATTATACTAATAATAAACCCTTAATATATGGGAATAACGCTGATAGTGAACCCTGTTATTTAAAATGTTTAGCTGGGATTCACTATAACTATCTGCTAGTTACTTCTAGTAATGGATAAAATTTATGGTCGACCGCCCCCCCCCCCTCCCCCCCCCCCCCCCCCCCCCCCCCCCCCCCCCCCCCCCCCCCCCCCCCCCCCCCCCCCCCCCCCCCCCCCCCCCCCCCCCCCCCCCCCCCCCCCCCCCCCCCCCCCCTGTCTTTTATAACCTCTTCTCTGGGTTATAAAATGACATATGCTTTTACTCTGAGATGAAGTAAATAAGCCCAGAGAATAATTGTTAGCTTTGCTTCATCTGGTTGAAAATTTCTCTGCAATTTAATCTACTTAAAGTTCTGTTGTTCACTTACTGACTGAAAAATAAATCTAAAATACTTAGCCAAATAACTTATCTTTGAATAATGAGGCTGATAAGTTACCTAGTAAAAATTGCAATCTAAGACAGTAAGAAGCCTTATTCCTATCTTTCTTAATCTCTTAAGATACTTCTTTCTGAACTATTGTGCCTAAAACATTCTCATTTCTAACGAAGTTGTCTGAATGGAATGCTTTACTAGTGTGCCTGATCGTTCAAAAATTTTCAACTGTATGAGACGAAAAACCCTCCTAGTATAAATGATTCTTGCATAATTGATCTTTTGTGTGTCTGGATTCTTCGTGTATGATTGCAGACTAAAATTAAAATATTTAACTATCTGATATAGTAAAAGTCTTGTGTGGCTGCATCTACC